>CM031917.1:13037170-13167725 GCA_018703695.1 Prunus fruticosa
GTATTGGGGTATGAAAATGTGCGTAACTTCTGTTGTTATGATTATGTATGCCTTTCTGCACATTTTATTGATGAGAATTGGAAGCTCAGAAAATGGGTACTTTACCTCCATTGTCGCTGGGATCCCTCTGTTAATTGCTCTGAAGATTGTGGAATTTTTAAGTCCCTTGAAGATTTGGAGATTGCGGACAAGATATCCACACTTGCCACAAGTAATGATCGCTGCTACGCTAAAATGTTTGAGTATGTGAAAACTCACGTCCAAGAAAAGAAGGAACTTCAACTTAGTGGTCAGCTGTTTAATGTGTATTGTTTTGGGGAAATAATCAGTCAAATGGTTGAGGATGCATTTCGCAAGATTAGAGATCTCATTGACAGAGTTGGTGAACTGTATTCTTCAAAATCGCTACCCTTGTGGTATCTCACAAGTTCTAACCTAAAACAAGCTCTTGAGTTATGGTCTATGGGAGAATTTTCTTCAAAAGATGTGACTGATTCTTACGACGTACCATCCCCTGAGGAATGGAAGATTGTTGAAGGTGTGTGCAAAATTGTAGACAGCATATATGAAGTGTCAAATGCATTATTCCAAACCAAACATCTAACTGCCAATGTTTATCTTTATCACCTTCATGAGCTCCGCGAAATCCTATCCCAAATGTCATCAGAATCAGAAGGTTTCATTGCAACAGTAGTTCAGGACATGATGAAAAAGTATGACAAGTATTGGGACGACATGTTCTTGCTGTTGGCAATATGTGCAGTTCTGGATCCTCGATTTAAGATGAAATATGTAGAATTTATTTGTTCAAAAGTTAAGGGTGGGGATGGAAGCTCACAAGTAGCAGCTGTTTTGGGGGCCTTTAACAAATTGTTTGATGATTATGTGATCCGTTTTCCTGAAAAAGAGAACCTCATTAGCGAATCATCTTCTTCTGATTCAGATTCAGAAGAGGAGTCTCCTCCTAGACAGGAAAATCAAACTTTTGGTGTGCTGCAAGCCTTCCAGCAATTCATCCAATTGGATAATCAGCCTACAAAAAAATCAGATTTGGAATACTATTTGGAAGAACCTGTTTTACCTTGGAGCCAGGATTTAAATGCATTGACGTGGTGGAGAACCGCAGGTGCTAAGTATCCTATACTTTCCAGGATGGCGCGAGATCTTTTGGCTATTCCGGTTTCTCTTGCAACCTCATTTGATGCATTCTATACTAAACCAAGGCCAGTTGATGAAAGTTTAGTTTGCTTGAAGCCAGACTTGATGAATGCCTTAATCTGTACTCGGAGCTGGTATGGGAGGTTCTTCTGAAAGCATATTTGCAGGTTATCAGTGCAATTTTATTATCTCTTATTTGTTTCTTTTGTATTCTTGATTATTATTATTCTCTATCCTGCATAATGATTTCTCACAGGTGTTTGTTTCTTTTTAATGTGGTGTTGACGTCTTCAACAGGTACAGTTTTTTGCTTTCAGCTCATCATTACTGGAAGGTTTGGGAATCAGTTTTGTTAAGCAATTGGCATGGACACCAAGTTTGTTACTTTTGAACAACATTAAGGAAATTGGATATTTAATTTTGTTGGTATTAGAACTGATTATGGATAATTTACCCTTGGATAGTGAGAACGTGTTATCTTGATGTCCAGAGATGGCTGTAATATATGATTTTCATATTTGACTAATAGCCTCTGTGTGAGTGTGAGATGATGCACTTGTGGGAATTCCAAAAAAAAAAAAAAAAAGAGAGCCTATCTTGCAATTTTGTCGGGTGTAATTGATGCCTATCCCATTTGTTGTTGTCCTTTATGAATATTTTGTTCGAGTGGTTATGCAAATTCCATGCCATGTTAGTCTTTCTGATATTAGATCTTCTTAGTTGTTAATGATTAGTTCTTAATGAAAGTGGGTTGAGCTTCCCATTCCTATGGAAGTTTATTGAACCTATAGAAATGGGATAGTGCATCCCAAATATACTCCCCCAATATTACTTGTATAGAAATGAAAATAAGAAAAAGAAAAAAAAAAAGCAAATATAAAATTTTAAACCTCTAAAAGAAAAATAATTTGGGCTAATCAACGGGGTCTATCTCAATGAATATCTCTTGTATCAAAAAGAAAAATAAAGAGAATTGATTTGAAGTCTGGTGGGATGGGATTCATGTGGCATGGCATTACTAAATTTTTTAGATATTTTTAAGCCTGATTGCCTACAATTATTTTACATTTATATGCCTACGAGATTGGACGCCAATTTTTTTCATGCAAAAGGTGAAGTGGTAAACAGCCAAAAAACACAATAACTTCGACAACAAAAACTTCACGACATTAAATAGGAAAATGCTAGGGAGAGATCAACTCTGGGAGATCAACTTAGATACCAACTCTCTAATAGAGTGTGGGACCCATTGTATTGGTGGGCTCTACTTCTATTAGAGAGTTGGTACACAAGTTGGTATCCCAAATTGATCTTCCTAGCATGACCCCATTAAATAATTTGACGAAATAATTAGATTGGGATTGTGATAGGAGTTGGAGTCACCATAATGTAACCAAGCCACGTGTACGGTGCTGATGCTATCCTCTTTACTTTCCCGCTAAAATGAACCATAACGCAAGCAACCTGCCCATATACTGTGTTTCTCTCTCAGTCAGTCTGGGCTCTAGCCATGCAATTTGGAGCAAGTATATTTAATTCAAGTTTGGTAGCAATCTCCTATTCCTCTTTATTTTTCCGGCTGAACAATCGCCTAACTCTTCTTTTAAGGAAAATGTTAGGCTTACTGCATTTATATACCAAATTGTGTACCACCTCTTTAATAGATGTGAGCCTCATTGTATTAGTGGGCTCGACTTCTATTGAAAAAGCAGTACATAATGTGAGGTTTTTTTTTTTCTTTTGGAGGTTATTTCTTATTGAGAGAGGCGAATAATATACTAAACTCACATACTACACGGGTTTTAGAATTCGAATCCAAGACCTTCCCTAAATGGGCAATTGCTTCAAACCATCATACTAGTGAGTACATAATATGGTATATAAATAGGGAGTTTTATAAAAATACCCAAAATGGGGGCTGAAATTATAAAAATACCCAACACCCAAAACACTTTATAAACATACCCAAAATCCATCATTACACACACTCAAAACCCATTTATAAACATACCCAAAAAATATACAATTGTTGATTGTGGGGTTGATTTTGGGTATGTTTCTATGTTTAAATAGTGTTTGGATATTTTTATAAATACATGTCTAGAATTGGGTATTTTTATAAATATCTAATATAAATATGAAAAACCTAACATTTTCCCTTCTATTTTTTTATTTATTGATGAAATGGGGGATAAACCCCAACAAACAACTACAAATTAGCAAGAGAAATTTGACGAAAGCGAGAGACCCCAAAGAGGTCATCTATCTACCAAAGCATCATTAGCCCACACAAGAGCATTATCAAAATAACATTTTCCCTTCTTTTAAACATATGAGAAAGGTAATGTATGCATATTTTATTTAAGAATTAGGGATTTGTCTACAGAAATTGATTTTTTAATTTTGGGTTAAAAATGGTTTGGTTTCCCAGTTTTAAACAAAAAAAAGGTTACAAAGGAGAAGCGAGAAAATGGAAAGACATGTTTTGTCCCATACCACAAAAGAAAATTTAATGCATGTCTTATCAATAAGCTTAGCCACGTGTACGGTTCTGATGCTGATCATTCTAACTTTCGCGCTAAGCAACTCATAACTCACTCACACACTGTTTCTCTGAGAGTCTATTTCATTTCCCACAGAAACCCAAAAGTCCCTTTGGCTCCTCCTTCCTCACTTCCTTCTTCCTCTCGCCAACTCGACGCAAAGGAGGTTAGGCCTTCAACTCAAGATTGTATCTTTATTGTTCTCTTATCAAAATCAAGAGTTGAAATAACGATTCCATGCATTTTGCTTCCTCCACTGTCATTATGTGTTATGCTTTTTATGTTTCTTTGTTCTGGGTCTGGCTTCTTCTCTCATTTTCGGGTCTATTTGCTTACCAATATGGTCACTTTTGTGTGTGTTTTGTTATTATTCTTTCGTTCGTTATCTTATCTTTGAGTTTTCTGTTCATTGGGTGAATAAAGTTTGTGTTTTTAAGACTTCACTGCAAGATTTTTGGTTATATTGTTGATGGGTATCCATGATTGTACGGAAAGAGTTCTTTTCTTGAGTACTTTCGCCTTCATACATGATTTAGTGGAAAAAGAAGAAGAATATGGGGTTGCTATGAATGGTGCTAAAAAATTTGTGGTTGTTAGATATGGCTGGGGTTCCTTCCTGGAGCTATACATGATTGTACGGAAAGAATTCTTTTCTTCAGTACTTTCAACTTCATACATGATTTAGTGGGAAAAAAAAAAAAGATGGGCTTGCTATGAATGGTGCTAATAATTTTGTGTTTGTTAGATATGGCTGGGGTTCCTGGAGCTAACGACGTTATTGGGTCTTCAAAGAATGGAATATCTGATCATGAAAATAGCGGCAGTGGTCATAGCAAGGATGTGAATTCCATTTCATCAGTTTCAGATACGGAGGGCACTGAGGAGGTACTTGAAGATGATCAGCAAAGTGATTTAAGGACTCTTGCCGAGTTGATTTGCTTTGAAGAAGTTCCACCTAAACGGTTTGAAAATATTGATTATGCAGGCTTAAGTGAGTTCAGCCCCCTGTTTAAGCCTATTTTCAATGAGATTGAAACTGAATGCATGGAAGTCTTTGAGAAAAAGAAAATGGAAACCAAGAAAATCTTAGGAAACTTTGATGGACAGATTAGCCTTTCGGTTGAAATTCTGAGGTGTGAAAGTTACTTTGACCCTAGCTGCTGCGGTGATTATTTGTGCCTTTCCGCACATTTTATTGATGAGAATTGGGAACTGAATAATTGGGTACTTCACTTCTGTTCTATTTCGGTTTCGGGTCCATCGGATGATTCCCTTCACAAATACGAAGATTGGGGCATTTTAAGGTCGCTTAAAGATTGGGGCATTGAGAACAAGTTCTCCGCACTCACTGTGAAAAATGATAATTGCAATAATGAATTGGTTGAGTTTCTGAAAACGCACATCCAAGAAAAGATGGAACTCCAACTTAATGGTAAGCTGTTTTGTGTGTATTGTTGTGGGGAAATGATCAGCGTAATGGTGCAGGATGCATTTGACAAGATTGCAGATATAGTTCACAAGGTTCGTCAGGTGTATACTTTTAAAACTGATTACTGTTGTGCGAAGCGTCAACCAATTGTGAGTGAAAAATAAACAACAACTGGCAGGAGATAAATGAAACACAAAACAACACCAACAAGAACACCAAGATTTATACTGGTTCGGCAATGCCTACATCCAGTTTGGAGACGACGGAGTAATTCACTATAATCAAAGAAAGTATACAAAGTGTTTATCACTCAAGAAAACCCAAAGCCCCAAATACACCCAAGTCTCACTCTCACAACAATTGAAGAGAAAACAATGATACAAAGCAAAGAACAATTAGAGAGATTTCTCTCTTTGGCAAGATGCCTTTCTTGCTATTTTTCTCTTCTACTCAACACTTGGTGGGATGCTTCAAATGAAACCATTTGCTTCCAATTTATAGCCAAAGATGCAAGAGTGTGAATGCAAGCTTCAACTATTCATTTGTTGGCTACCAAACTTACCAATGGATGGCTACCAAACAATCCACCCTTTTTGACCTCATAGTAAGCCAACATTTACTCACATGGGCAACTAACTTTGACTCACATGGGCAACTCCAAAATTCTTCTACATTTGAGCCAATTTCCAACAATCTCCACCTTGGCTCAACATGTAACAAACTCTCATAGTAACACTCCCAATGGTCGTCTCCCATTCCCCCAAGGGGCAATCAATAAATTTTACGAATTCCAATCAAGTCCAAGCAACGCTTAAACTTGAACAACGAACTGGCTTCTCCAACCTATCAAATTGCTTGTACCATTGTCTTGGAGACTGCTTCAAGCCATACAATGATTTCTGCAATTTGCAAACCCAATTTTTCTTTCCAGCAACACTAAAACCTTCTGGCTTAGACATATAGATCTTCAAATCATCATGTAAGAAAACGGTCTTGACATCAAGTTGAGCCAACTCCAGGTCAAAATTATTCTTTTCCAAGGATTCCATCTTCTTGGCATACACCTAATTTTGTTGCTGTGGAGGCTCTTGGGTAGGTGCCTCCTCTTCATCATCTTTGTCCTCTTCATCAGAATCAACTGTAGGACTAGTGTCTGTAACATCAGACCTTACCTGGAACAACTGGAGTCTTTAGTAACTCCACCTGCTTTGAACCACTCATGGTCTTGGTAGCTTCAATTTCACCTTCATGCTTGTTCTGATTAACCATAGCAGCCTCATCAAAAATCACATAACTGCTTACAATAAATTTCTTCTCATTTGGACACCAGAGTCGGTATCCCTTCACGCCAGTGCTAAAGCTCATAAACAGAGCTTTCTTTGCTCTTGGATCCAACTTGCTTTCCCTGACATGGTAGTAAGCAGAACAACCAAATATATGTAAATACTTGTAATTCAGGACAAGGTTTACCAGACCATACCTCCATGGGTGTTTTGCCCTCGTTCGCAGCAGCCAGCAACCGATTAATGAGATGACTTACATAACTAACTGCCTCAGCCCAAAACGCCTTGCCTAATCCAGCATTAGACAACATACACCGAACTTTCTCAAGCAAAGTACGGTTCATGCGCTCTGCCACCCCATTTTGTTGCAATGTCTCCCTAACCGTGAAGTGCCTCACAATACCCTCATCTTGACAACCTTTCAAGAAATGATCAGACCTATATTCACCACCATTGTCTGATCTAGAGTCTTAATCTTTCGATCGCTTTGCGTTTCAATCATCTTTTTACACTTCAGGAATATCTTCAAGACTTCATCTTTACGCTTCATGGTGTACACCCATACTCTTCTAGAGAAGTCATCAACAACGGAGACCAAATAATGGTAACCTCCCCAAGGTGCATTCTTGGAAGGTCCCCAAACATCAGTGTGAACATAATCTAGAGTGCCATTAGTGTGGTGAATAACGGTATCAAATTTCACTCTAGTTTGCTTACCAAGCACATAGTGTTCACAAAATTCCAATTTGCATGCCTTTGCACCCTTCAATAAGCCTTGCTTCACCAATCCTTGCAACGCTTTTTCACCAGCATGCCCAAGACGCATATGCCATAACCTCGTGGTGTCTGTGCTCTATCTGCGTCAGGCTTCCGTGACAGCTGCTCCACCAATAACTGTACTCCCCTGCAAGAAATACAAGTTATTTCGTCTTGTACCTTTCATCACCACCAATGCCCCGTACACAGCGTTAAGAACTCCACCATCCATGGTGATCTTGAGACCCTTGGATTCCAAAACGCCCAATGAGATGAGATTCTTCTTCATATCCGGTACATACCGAACATCACTCAATTCTCTTCGACTGTTCCATCATGCATCTTCAAACAGATTTTGCCTATCCCTTGTGTTTTGCAAGCATTATTATTGCCCAACAAAACAACTCCACCATCCAGCTCCTTGAAGCTAGAAAACCATTCCTGAATGGGACACATATGATAGGTGCAACCTGAATCCAAAATCCACTCCTCGAAGTGACCATCGCAGATGAACTAGCCAAAGCAAACTCGAAATCATCATCTCCAGATTTTGCAACATTTGCTTCATAATCCGCTTTCTCCTTCTCTTTGTTCTTCAACTTGGGGCAGTCTTTCTTCCAATGACCCTTTTGGCGACAAAAGGCACATTCATCTATGGCAGGAAACTTTCCCCGCTTCCCAGATTTTCTTTCCTCTGTTCGACCCCTTGCAACTAGTGCCTCGGTTTGTGAATTGTGAGTCTTCTGGTCCTTCTTACGACACTCATCATTCACCAATGCCGCAGACACCTCCTCAAGTTTCACCTCGGATTTTCCATACAACAAAGTAGTTGTCAAATGATCATAATCATCGGGCAATGAATTTAACAAACATAGTGCCTTATCCTCGTCAGGAATTTTCACATCAAGGTTTGCTAAATCAGCAAGTATTTTATTATAATCATTGAGGTGTTCGTGCATAGAAATACCTGAACGATATTGAAATTGGAAGAGTCGCTTCTTCAAGAAGAGCCGATTTCCTGCGCTCTTAGTCATATACTTCTCCTCCAATTTCGTCCAAAACTCCTTAGCAGAAGTTTCCTTCATATACGGGTATTTCAACTCCTTATCAAGGAATGATCGAATAGAGCCACAAGCATGAAGATTAAGTCTCTTCCACTGCTTATCATCAATTTCTTCGGGTTTATTCTCCAAAACAATATCCAACTCTTGTTGATACAACACATCCATAACTTCACATTGCCACATACCAAAATTATTAGAGCCATTGAATTTATCAACCTCTAACCTTGTAGTAGCGATTGGATGTCTATTGGATGTCGACGAAGACGATGTCGACTCCTTCTCCTTCACAAGTTCGTCTTTATCTCCAGCCATCAAATCCGGCACTGTTCACGAACTGTAGCGCCGACACTATTCACGGAACTGTAGCTCCGACGAATTTTTCACTCCTACGAAACCCAGTCGAAAACTGGAGCTCTGATACCACTTGTTGTGCGGAAGCGTCAACCAATTGTGAGTGAAAAATAAACAACAACTGGCAGGAGATAAATGAAACACAAAACAACACCAACAAGAACACCAAGATTTATCCTGGTTCGGCAATGCCTACATCCAGTTTGGAGACGACGGAGTAATTCACTATAATCAAAGAAAGTATACAAAGTGTTTATCACTCAAGAAAACCCAAAGCCCCAAATACACCCAAGTCTCACTCTCACAACAATTGAAGAGAAAACAATGATACAAAGCAAAGAACAATTAGAGAGATTTCTCTCTTTGGCAAAATGCCTTTCTTGCTATTTTTCTCTTCTACTCAACACTTGGTGGGATGCTTCAAATGAAACCATTTGCTTCCAATTTATAGCCAAAGATGCAAGAGTGTGAATGCAAGCTTCAACTATTCATTTGTTGGCTACCAAACTTACCAATGGATGGCTACCAAACAATCCACCCTTTTTGACCTCATAGTAAGCCAACATTTACTCACATGGGCAACTAACTTTGACTCACATGGGCAACTCCAAAATTCTTCTACATTTGAGCCAATTTCCAACAATTACCCCATGTGGTTTCTCAAATTGTTAAACCTGCAAGAAGCTTTGAAGTTATGGTCTCAGGGAAATCTCTCTTCCAGAGATGTGACTCACTCTCATAACGTGCCTTCCCCAGAGGAATGGAAGAAAGTTGAAGGTGTTTGTAAAATTGTAGAGAGCATATATGAAGTGACAAAAAGTGAATTCTTCAACGAAACACCTCTAACTCCCAATGTTCATCTTTGTCACCTGCTTGAGCTTCGCAAAATTCTGGCCAAAATGTCCATTGACTCAGATAGTTTTAATAGAACAGTAGTTGAGGACATGTTGAAAAAGTTTGATAAGTACTGGGATGACATGTTCTTACTGTTGGCAATATCTGCCGCACTGGATCCTCGATTGAAGATGAGATATATTGAATTTGTTTGTTCAGAAGTTAAGGATTGGAATGGAAACTCACAAGTTGCAGTTGTTTTGGGGGCCATTCACAAACTGTTTGATGAATATGTGGTCGGTTTTCCATTGCAATACAAACAGCAGTTCATCCATTTGAATGATCCCCCTAAAGAAAAATCAGACTTGGATTGCTATTTGGAACAACCTGTCTTACCTCCCAGTCAGGGTTTTAATGAATTGGCTTGGTGGAAAACCGCAAGCGCTAAGTACCCTACCCTTTCCTGGATGGCACGTGATTTTTTAGCCATTCCAGTTTCTCTTGCAACTCAAAGTGAGGCATACTACACTGTACCAAAGCCAGCTGATGAACATATAGTTTGCTTGAAGCCAGACTTGATGAATGCCTTGATGTGTACTCGAAGCTGGGTATAGTAGGCAGGCACTGATAGAATGTTAACAGGTAATTATCAATACTATTTCCTTTTGTTCTCGATTATTTTCAAGATTATTTAATTCTCACTAAACATTTTTCCCCCTTTTTTCGTGCGTGTGCTTGATGTCGAGAACAGGGACAGTTTTTATTTTTTGCTGCTCTTCCTTAGCTTATGGCTGCCTCACTTTTGGAAGGCTTGGGAATCAGAATAGCTAAGCCATTGACTTGGGAATTAAAACCAGTTACTTTTGAACTCCATTGTAGTTTTGTATTGTTCTATTGGAAAGATGATGGAATGTGTTGCTCAATATCATGCTCAATATGATGGAAAGTACTAGCTAATGATATTAGAAGCTTAAAATTCATCTGACTTGATCTTTTCCAAAAACACATGCCTTGGAAACAACATATACGAGACGACACCACCATAAAGGTCATATTCTCTTGGAAGACAAGTGAAACCCAAACGGTTTTTTCTGTCTGAAAATTTTATATTAAATTCAACATTATGTTTATGAACATTTGAATGCTTAACTTAAAAGTTTTACCAATTTCTTTTTCTTTTTCTTTTTCTGTTTTGGTTTTTTTGAGCAAAACCAATGTCATTCTAATTTAATTTAAGGTCCAAAAACTAATAGTAAGTATTACCTTGGAAGACATTTGAATGACAGACGTAGGGGTTTCCTTCTAACTACACAATTTCTAAAACAGATTAGAGAATTATTTGTGTGCTCATTTCTCTATGGTTTCCAACATTTAGACTTAAGGTCGTGGCTTGGAATCGTAATAAAAAATGAAACTAGTTTTATCATGAAGATTTTCTTGACCAAAACAACACACAAGATTTCTTTCTCAGATACTTCTTTGTTTCATATATGTAGTATATGTGTCACTAAGCCCCTATTATTTAAAAGACATTTAAATTAGATTTAAAATACATGGTACTTGGAAATTATCAAGTATCCCACTTTTAAATCCCTTCACTGTCAATTATCCTACTTTTATCAAATATTTACATTAGATTTAAAATACGTGGTATCCCACTTCTAAAAATACGGAAGAATACGATTTTTGTTTTTAATGCAAACATGTTATTCGCATATTTTAGTGTACTTATGTAATTTTTCACGAATAATACACTTTTTTTCAAAATTTTGTAAAAAGGGCAGAAACAATTTATGGCTCACATGTGCTATTGCAGTAAAATTTGTGTGAAACAGAAATAGAACTATTTTGCCGTGAATAGCAATCCAATGAAAGAATGTCACGTACAAAATTATCACGCATAACATACTGTAATTGACCGTGAATAGCAAAACAATGTGATCCCCATGTCACACAAGTGTTTCTCATGCTATAGCCCAATGCACTCTTTGAAAAACTTACAAAACAACAACAATAGTTTGCGAAATGTTGCTGAAAGAAACAAAAAAGATTTTAGCCCATGCCGGGATAAATTTTGGCTTCCGCCCTTGTTTTTCAATAATACGTATTATTTGCATATTTTATTTATATTTTTCACGTATTATTGAACAAAAAGACTAAATAAACCAAATTTAGACAAACAAGTTTTTTTTAAAATTTTTTAATTTTTATATAAACAAAATGGCCCAATTTTTCAGGGTAAGTTTTTAAGAAATTTGCCAAATAGGAATGTGAAGGCTCATTATCAAAGTCTCGGTGTTGAATGCTTTATTAGGGGATAACGTACTTGAAAATATGTATTTGCACGACAGTACCTCGAGGGTTAGTCCCTGGATTTGTGTCGGGGATACCTTGGTTTTCACCCAAAAAAAAATTTATATATGTATTTGGTAGATCGTAGATGACTTTTAGCTTTGCATCGCATACTTAAAAACTCTTCATCCGACTTTGCTATATATACGTGGTGGACTGTTCTTGCATCATATATTTCATTGAGTACATTTAACACAATATATTTACATTTGTTATTCAGGTGAGGATAAATCAAAGGTTTCATGAGAACGTGTGCATGAGGCAGAGTTCAATGATTAGTATTGCTATTTCAAACATTTAAAAAGATCTCCTATAGGCCAACCTCTTCAACTGCAGGTAGTGCATTTGGAAATATGACAAAAAAACTTACGGGAATAATACTGTTTTACTATTCTCCGATAAATAACACATGACACGTGGAATAGTTATCCCACGTATTCTTGCGTTATTAGCCAGGAATTTTCTCTCGAGACATATGAGCTGGGGCATGGCTGCCTTACCATTTGATAAGAAGTTTATTCAAAGCCGACAGAGACAGGTTTGCTTTAGAGTTTGTCATTTGAATTAATATACTTTCACATAGTTGCCAAAGTTCTTTTCTTTTGGTCTGTGGATCGATTATTTTATCGTAATAGCCACGTATTACGGTTCTGATACATTTCATTCATACTTTCGCGCTAAGCAACTCATAACTCATACTCTGTTTCTCTCCCAGTCTATTTCATTTCCCACAGAACGCCAAAACTCCCTTCTCCTCAGTTCCTTCTTCCTCTGGGCTACTCGACGCGAAGGAGGTTAGGCCTTCAACTCAAGATTGTATCTTTATGGTTTTCTTATCAAAATCAACTCTTGAAATAGCGATTACAAGCATTTTGCTTCATCTACTGTCATTATGTGTTATGGTTTCTATGTTTCTTTGTTCACTGTCAGATTCACTGTCATCGCTTTTGTACATAATCTTTGAGTTCTCTTCTCAGTGGGTGAATTAAGTTTGTGTTTTTAAGAATTCACTATAAGATTCTTGGTTATACTGTTGATGGGTATCCATGATTGTAGGCCAAGATTTCTTTTTCTTGGCTACTTTTAACACCAAAATGCAAAACCAGAAATATATGATCTAGTATAACAAAATGGTGCTTATTAGAATTTTGTGTTTGTTAGATATGGCTGGGGATACGAAGGGCAATGAGGAGGTGGTTCTTGAAGATGATCAGCAAAGTGATTTAAGGACTCTTGCAGAGTTGCTTTGCTTTGAAGAAATTCCACCTAAATGGACTCAAGATTTTGATTCCTTACACTCAATAGGTAAGTTCAGCCCGCTGTTTATGCCTAGTTTCAATGAGGTTGAAACTGAATGCATGGAAGTCTTTGAGAAAAAGAAAATGGAAACCAAGAAAATCTTAGGAAACTTTGATGGACAGATTAGCCTCTCGGTAGACATTCTGAGGTGTGAAAGTTACTTTGACCCTAGCTGCTGCGGTGATTATTTGTGCCTTTCAGCACATTTTATTGATGAGAATTGGGAACTGAAAAAGTGGGTACTTCAGTTTTCTTCTATTTCGGTTTCGGTTTCGGGTCCATCTGATGATTCCCTTCACAAATATGAAGATTGGGGCATTTTAACGACGCTTGAAGATTGGGGCATTGAGAAGAAGATCTCCGCACTCATTCTGAAGAATGATAATTGCAATAATGAATTGGTTGAGTTTGTGAAAAGGCGCATCCAAGAAAATAATGGTAAGCTGTTTCGTGTGTATTGTTGTGGGGAAATTATCAGTGTAATGGTGCAGGATGCATTTGACAAGATTGAAGATATCGTTCACAAGGTTCATCAGGTGTATACTTTTAATATTGATTACCCCTTCTGGTTTCTCAAATTGGCAGACCTGCAAATAGCTGTGAAGTCATGGTCTACCAAAGATGTGATTGGTTCTAATGACGTACCTTCCCCAGAGGAATGGAAGAAAGTTGAAGGTGTTTGTAAAATTTTAGAGAACATAGATGAAGTATCAGAAGCATTATTTTACACAACACCTCTAACTCCCAATGTTTATCTTTATCACCTGCATTGGGTTCCCAAAATTCTGGCCAAAGCGTCCATTGACTCAGATAGTTTTAATAGAATAGTAGTTGAGGACATGTCGAAAAAGTTTGATAAGTATTGGGATGACATGTTCTTGCTGTTGGCAATATCTGCAGCACTGGATCCTCGATTGAAGATGAGATATATTGAATTTCTTTTTTCAAAAGTTAAGGATAGGAACGGAAACTCACAAGTTGCAGTTGTTTTGAGGGCCATTCACAAACTGTTTGATGAATATATAATCCGTTTTCCATTGCAGTTCATCCATTTGAATGATCACTCTAAAGAAAAATCAGACTTGGATTGCTATTTGGAACAACCTGTCTTATGTAATAGTAAGGATTTTAATGCATTGGCTTGGTGGAGAATCGTAGGCATTGAGTACCCTACCCTATCCCGGATGGCACGTGATTTTTTAGCCATTCCAGTTTCTCTTGCAAGTCAAATTGAGGCATACTATACAGTACCAAAGCCAGCTGATGATCATTTAGTTTGGTTTAGGCCAGACTTGATGAATGCCTTGATGTGTACTCGAAGCTGGGTATAGTAGGCACTGGGCAGGCACTGATACAATGTTATCAGGTAATTATCAATACTATTTCTTCTTTGTTCTTTTTGTTCTTAATTATCTTCAATATGTATCCTGCAAGAGGATTTAATTCTCACAAGATTTGTTTCCCCTTTTTTTGCGCATGTGCTTGATGTCGAGAACAGGTACAGATTTTGATTTCTGCTGCTCTTCCCTAGCTTATGGCTACATCACTTTTGTAAGGCTTGGGAATCTCAGTTTAGCTAAGCAATTGACATAAACATTAAACCAGTTACTTTTGAAATCCATTATAGAGATTGAACATTTTTGTGTTGTTCTTTGGATCCGTTTCCCCTGGATGGTAAAAACTAGTTGTCTTGATGTGTAGAGATGGTTGAATAGATGATGCTGAAGTTTACCTTATTGCCCTTATGTGTGTGTTTTGATTTCATTGTAGTTTTGAATTGCTCTGTTGAAAAGAGAGAGCATGGTGGAATGTGTTGCTCAATTATAATATCATGCTCTATTGGATCACAAACCTAAATTGGAAGCTACCAGCCATGATATTAGAAGCAAAAAATTCATCTGACTTGATGCCTAATTGGGGGCTACCTTGCCTGACCCGGAAACAACATATACGCCACCAGAAGTAATACATTTTTTACTTCCAATTTATTTAGATTTAAGGTTGTGGCTTGGAATAGTCACAAAGATTTCTGGCTCCTTTTTTCCCCGTCAAAACACACAAGATTTCTTACTCAAATACTTATTTGTTTCATATAAGAAGAAAACTCACTTTGTGCAAACGTGTTATTTCTCATATTATAGTGTACTAACGTATTTTTCACGAATAATATACGTTATTTCAAAATTTTGCAACAAGGGCGAACCAGTTTTTCGCTCCCATGTGCTATATATAGCACAATGCACTCTTTGAAATACTTACAAAACAACAACAATAGTTTACGTAATGTTGCTGAAACAAAATAATTTAGCCAACCCTAGATACATTTTGTTCATTTTTTGAGTATTATTGAGAAAAAGACCAAAATATATATATATATATATAATGGCCCAAATTTTCAGGGTATGTTTTTTAAGAAATTTGCCAAATAGCGCGCCTGCCGTATTTTCAGGGTATGTTTGTTTGTGAAATACCGAAAGAAAAATTGTGGCATGTGTTATAAATAACGGTTCTGATGCATTTTATTCTTACTTCCGCGCTAAGCAACTCATAACTCATACTCTGTCTGTTTCTCTCCCAGTCTATTGCATTTCCCACAGAACGCCAAAACTCCCTTGTCCTCAGTTCCTTCTTCCTCTGGGCTACTCGACGCTAAGGAGGTTAGGCCTTCAACTCAAGATTGTATCTTTATCGTTCTCTTATCAAAATCAACTCTTGAAATGGCGATTACAAGCATTTTGCTTCTTCTACTGTCATTATGTGTTATGCTTTCTCTGTTTCTTTGTTCTGGGTCTGCCTTATTCTCTCACTCTCAGATCATTTTTGCGTTTTTTTTTATATTTCTCCTTCATTCTGTATATCATCTTTGAGTTCTCTGTCCAGTGGGTAAATAAAGTTTGTGTTTTTAAGAATTTACTGTAAGATTTTTGGTTATAATCTTTGAGTTTCTTCTCTGTGGGTTAATGAAGTTTGTATTTTTAAGAATTCACCGATTCTTGCTTGTAATCTTTGAGTTTTCTTCTCAGTGGGTGAATAAAGTTTGTGTTTTTAAGAATTCACTGTACGGTTGTAGTTGTAGGGCAAGATAACAAGCATTTTGCTTCTTCTGATCTGCTGTCATTATGTGTTATGCTTTTTATGTTTCTTCGTTCTGGGTCTGCCTTATTCTCTCATTCTCGGGTCCAATGTGATCATTTTTGCCTATTTTGTTATTTCTCTTCGTTCTTTATAATATCTTTGAGTTCTCTGTTCAGTGGGTGAATAAAGTGTGTGTTTTTAATAAGATTCTTGGTTATATTGTTGATGGGTATCCATGATTGTACGCCAAGATTTCTTTTCTTGGGTACTTTTAACTCCAAAATGCAAAACCAGAAATAGACTGCATACATGATTTAGTAGAACAAAATGAGGTTGCTGTGGTGCTTATTAGAATTTTGGGTTTTTTAGCCATGTATGGGGTTCCTGAAGATTATGAAGTTACTGGGTCTGCAAAGAATGGAATATCTTATTCTAATGAAGAGAATTCTAGCAGTGGTCATAGCAAGGATGTGAGTTCCTTTTCATCAGTTTCAGATACGAAGGTCAAGAAGGTAGTTGAATATGACCAGCAGAAAGATTTAAGGACTCTTGCAGAGTTGATTTGCTCTGGAGCAGTTCAACCTGAATGGGCTGGAGAAGTTCAACCAGAAGGGGCTGGAGATATTATACGGTCAAATAGTATGTTTAATCCGCTGTTTAAGCCTAGTTTCAATGAGGTTGAAACTAAATGCATGGAAGTCTATGAGGAAAAGAAAATGGAAACCAAGAAAATCTTAGGTAACTTTGATGGACAGATTAGCCTCTCGGTGGACATTCTGAGGTGCGAAAATCACATTGACCCTCGCTGCTGTAGTGATTATTTGTGCCTTGCTGCACATTTTGTTGATGAGACTTGGAAACTGAAAAAACGGGTACTTTGCTTCTGTTCTCGTTCCATTTCGGGTCCGTCTGATGATTCCCTTCAGGGATATGAAGAGTGGGGCATTGAGAACAAGATACCCGCAGTCACTGTGAATAATGGGAAGTGCTATAAGGAAATGGTTGAGCATATTAAAAGGCACATCCAAGAAAAGAAGGAATTCCAACTTAAACCAGTGCTTCCTGTGTATTGTTGTGGGGAAATATTCAGAGTAATGGTGCAGGATGCATTTGACAAGATTGAAGATATCGTTCGCAAGGTTCAGCAGGTGCATTCTTTTAAAACTTCTGAGCCCCTGTGGTCTATAATATGGTTAAATCTGCAAGAAGCTGTGAAGTCATGGTCTACAGGAGAACTCTCTACCAAATATGTGATTGGTTCTAATGACGTACCTTCCCCAGAGGAATGGAAGAAAGTCGAAGGTGTTTGTAAAATTATAGGGAGCATAGATGAAGTATCAGAAGCATTATTTTACACAACACCTCTAACTCCCAATGTTTATCTTTACCACCTCCATGAGCTTCACGGAATTCTTACCAAAATGTCTACTGACTCAGATAGTTTTAATAGAACAATAGTTAAGGACATGCTGAAAAAGTTTGATGAGTATTTGGATAATGACATGTTCTTGCTGTTGACAATGTCTGCAGCACTGGATCCTCGATTCAAGATGAGATATATTGAATTCATTTGTTCAGAGGTTAAGCGTAAGGACCAAAAAACACAAGTTGCAATTGTTTTGCGGGCGATGCAGGAACTGTTTGATGACTATGTGATCCGTTTTCCTACCGAAGGGGAGTCTTATCGTCCTAGACGTTGGAAACACAGTTTTAGAGTGGTGAAGGACTACCAGCGTTCAAATGACCACCCTGCGAAAAAATCAGACTTGGATCGCTATTTGGAAGAACCTGTGTTACCTTGGAGTCCAGATTTTAATGCACTGTCTTGGTGGAGAACCGCAGGCACTGCGTACCCTACCCTTTCCCGGATGGCACGGGACTTTTTGGCCATGCCAATGTCTCTGTTAACTGGAAATGGTGTATACTATACTGTACCAAAGCCAGCTGATGAACATATAGTTTGCTTGAAGCCAGACTTGATGAATGCCTTGATGTGTACTCGAAGCTGGGTATAGTAGGCAGGCACTGATACAATGTTAACAGGTAATTATCAATACTATTTCTTCTTTGTTCTTTTTGTTCTTAATTATCTTCAATATGTATCCTGCAAGATGATTTAATTCTTACAAGATTTTTTTTCCCCTTCTTTTGTGCGTGTGATTGATGTCGAGAGCAGGTACAGTTTTTGCTTTTTGCTGCTCTTCCCTAGCTTATGGCTACCTCACTTTTGGAAGGCTTGGGAATCTCAGTTTAGCTAAGCAATTGACATAGACATTAAAGCAGTTACTTCTGAACTCCATCACAGAGATTGAACATTCTCATTTTCTGTTGTTGTATTGTAAATTGGTTTCCTTGGATAGTAAAAATTAGCTGTCCTGTGTTGATGTCTTGAGATGGGTGAATATATGATGCTAAATTTTACCCTATTGCTGCATTTGTATATTGCACTTTGGTTGAAATTCTGGTAACTTTACTGGTTCATAATGTAGTATAAGTGGATTTCATTGTAGTTTTGAACTGTTCTGTGGAGAGACAATGGACATGATGGAGTTTGCTGCTCAGCAATTATATTAGGAACAAAAATTCACCTGACTTTATCTATCCTAAGTATGTTACAAAAATAAATGAAATCGAAATCAGGGCTGTAATTATAAAAAAAAAAAAAAAAGACTTGATCATATTTTTGAATCCTTAGCATCCCAAACTTTTTTTTCCAACCCTTTCTGTTTGGAAGTTTTGTAAAGAACACTGTAATTTAAAAAAATTAGATTAAATTCAACAATTTATTCATGAAGATTTCTTACTCCTTTTTTCAACAATTTGTTCAACAATTATTGAGACTTGCTATCAATATTGGAAGAGGTCTGTCAATTCGAATCCCCCTTCCTTATAAATGTAAAAAACATTTAAAAAAACAAAAAAAAAACCACAAACAAACAAATGATCATGATCTAAATACATAAAGGCACAACTTATAAAAATATGGATAAAATATTAACCATAATTTAAACAAAATATAATTATAAACAAACACAACAAAAATATATTTTTTACTTAAAAACATAAGGACGTGTCTTGTAAATAAGGGAGCCACGTGTACGGCTAGTCCGTAATATTTTCCCGCTAAATTGAAGTATAAGCATCCCTATTTCTCTCTGAGTCAAATTCCACTTCCAAGTTCTAACAGAACCCTAAATCCCCTTTGTGCTCTCACTCTCTCTCTCTGAGCTCTTTCCTCTGGCCGACAATCCGAAACGAGGTTTGTCTGAATCTCAAGTTTGTGTATTTCTTATACATTCTAAACAATGGTCACGCTCTTTTTGCTTTCTTGTACTGTATTACGCTTTCTGGGTTTTCTTTTTGTCTTTACACAATGTTTTGTTTTTATTCATTTGTTAGGTATAATAATTTTGAGGGTTTATAAATTTTTTTGGTTTTAAGAGTTTATTGCGAAATTTTTGCTTATATTGTTAATGGGTATCCCTGATTTTACGCCATCATTGATTCTATTTTGTGCTTTAGCTCCGTAGTTGTAAATAGATGTTGGCATGCATGAATGCAAAGAAAAATGATGGGGTTAATGTAAAAGAAACGAAGTGAAAGATTAGATTTTTCACTTGTAAAAGAAAATGGTGCTAAAAAGTTTGTGTTCATTAGACATGTCGGGATTCGTGAAGCTGATGAAGCTGTTGGTTATAAAACGAAAGGAATGTGTGATCATGAAAATGACGGCTAGGGTAGCGACAATGATGATGTGAATGTCATATCATTTGATTCTGATGCAAGGTTTGAGGGGTTTGAATCTGATGAGCAAAAATCTCTGAGGGCTTTTGGAAATTTTGTTTGCTCTGCTCATGTTCCACCTAAGTTGGTTGAAGGTAGTGATTTTTGAGAGTTGGCACATAAGTTTAACCCGCTGTTTAAGATTAGCGTCAAAGAGGTCGAAAGTGAATGCATCAAAGTCTATGAGGAAAGGAAAGAGACAGTTAAGGATAACTTAGGAAATTATGAAGGACAGATTAGCCTCTCAATGGAGATATTGAAGTACTATAATTTCCGCAAGTTTTTGTGCCTTTTGGCACATTTTATTGATGAAAATTGGAAACTGAGTATGTGATGAAGATGATTTATGTTTGGCTGAGTATGTGATAAATCATATCCAAGAAAACAAGGAACTCTGTTTTAATGGTCAGCTGTTTTGTAGGTTTCACGTGTATTGTTGTGGGGAAATGGTCGGTGAAATGGTGCAGGATGCGTTTGGCAAGATTATAGATATCATCAACAAAGTTCATGGATTGTCTTCTTCTGTAAAATCATTACCCTTATGGAATCACACAAGTTTCGATCTACAACAAGTTCTGAAGTTGCGGGCAATGGGATAATTCTCTTCGGAAAAAAATAATCGATTTTCACAATGTACCATCCCCTGAGGAATGGCAGAAAGTTGAAGGTGTTTGTAAAATTGTAGGGAGCATACATGAAGTATCAAATGCATTATTTGAGACGAAACATGTAACTGCTAATGTTTATCTTTATCACCTCCATGAGCTTCACGAAATTCTGACCAAAATGTCCTCTGACTCTGATAGTTTTAAGTTTGTTAAAGTATTGGGACAACATGTTCTTGCTGCTGGCAATAGCTGCAGTTCTGGATCCTCGATTTAAGATGAAATACATAGAATTTGTTTGTTCTAAAGTCAATGGTAGGGACGGGAACTCACAAGTTGCAGCTGTTTTGGGTGCCATCCGCAAACATTTTGATGAAAATGTGATTCGTTTTCCTGAAAAGAAAAACTTCATGAGTGATTCATCTTCTTCCGATTCAAATTCAGAAGGAGACTCTCCTAGTCCAGCACATGTGAATCATATTTTTGGTGTGTTGAAAGACTACTACCGGTTCATCCAATCGAGTAATCAGCCTATGAAAAAATCAGACTTGGATTGCTATTTGGAGGAACCTATCTTACCATGGAGCCAGGATTTTAGTGCATTGACTTGGTGGAGAACTACAGGCGCTAAGTATCCTACCCTTTCCAAAATGGCACGTGATTTTCTGGCTGTTCCAGTTTCTCTTGCAACTTCATATGAGGCATTCTATACCGAACCAAGGCCAGTTAAGGAACATATAATTCGGTTGAAGCCAGACTTGGGAAATGCCTTGATGTGTACTCGAAGCTGGTACCAGACACTAAAAGAATAGTAACAGGTTATGGACATAATTTTCCTCTGCTCTCCTGTTTCTTATCCGTACCATACACTACAAGATTCTTTTGATTTTTCTCTTTGTTGTGATGCAGTAAGTGTCTAGAACAGGTGCTCTTTGGCCTTCTGCTGCTCTTGCCTAGCTTGTGATTAGCTCTGCTGCTCTTGCCTAACTTAGTATGGCAATTGGCATGGACATCAAGTTTATTACTATTGAATTCCATGATGGAGACTAAACTTTTAAAATCATTTTGTTTGAATGTATCTCTTTGATGGATCTGTTTCCCTTGGTTTCTCCCGGAGAATGGAGATTGTTCCAGATATGAAGTTGAGTCTTGTGGTGGAAATTCTGGCTTTTTTGACTGGTTGATGAATGAAGCATTGTACAAGACTACAAGTAGAGATGAAATCTAATAGCTTTTATTTTTATTTCATTTTTTTATAAGAAGCAACTTAACTTTATTAATAAATATAAACAACAGCTTAAACCTTGATAATTATAAATAAATAAATTAATTAAACCTCATCATATCAATTGACAGTAGTTGCCCAAGTAACGCACACCTAAATTATTGTGGTGGGCCATAAAAATAATAAAATCATTAGTAAAAAATGAAAAAATTATTATTATTATTGATTCCAAAGATTTGAAAATATATGTTTTTTACCAGAATAAAATTAGCTCAAAATTCGATAGTACGATAATGCGACTGCACACACTGGATAGCGACCCCCCCAAATCTCATAATCAAATACGACACTTACCAAAAAAATCCAGACAGCAACGTTCCACCTGTGACCTGACAAGGCAACCGCCTTAGACGACGCCGTATTAGGAGTAATACGAAATCTAGAATGCTAGTACTAGCAGTGAAGAGTGCTGTATCTGGAAGTTGATTTCCAGAATACAAGGTCATCTTTTCATATTGAGAAGAATAAGAAGAAGAACCATTCTTAAAAGCTTTGCAAGTTTTGCCTAGACAGCAGATTTCCTTTCAAATTTTGGTGCTTTTTTGCGGGAGATAATCAGATTTGAGGTGCTCAAGTTCTGGAGGAGCATATAAGGTATGTGCGAGTAAGCTTGTGTTCATTCAAAGCTTTATAGAGTTTTCAGTCATTCGTTGCTTTGATTGATACTTGATAGTGGCACTAAAACTAGACCCTCATTAGGAAGATTCAAATTTTGATGACATTCTCTGTGTTTGTGTGTATAGCTGGAGCATAAGTTTTTATTTTATTTTTTTCCTAAAGTTTTGATTTTTGGGAATTCAACTATTAGATTAGGCTTGCTTGAGCGAATTTTTCTTTATAAATTTTATGTTTTGAATTATTATTTGTGTGTGTGTGAATTGGCTATTGAATAATCGAAAGTAGTATTCAATGTCATTTTGCAAGCAAATCAGAGCAAGAAGCCTACAGAAGATGACAGTTCACGAACTGGGTTACAGACAAAGAGGACTCTAGAAGGGTCATGTGGTTTTGTTTAAGCATCTGGTTCACCAGATAACCAAAATGAAGAAGTGGTCCGGAGGCTTGCTTATCATTGCTCTTGCTATGATATTGGTTTTTCGTTACTGCAGCATTGTCAAAATCGAGCCACCAAAGCAGTCACCGAAGCAGTCGGCTTCTGATTTCTTCGGAAACCATCCAATCAATGATTCTTTTATTATGTCGTCGGAGATAAAAGTGAAAAAAGAAGCAGAATCATATAAGAAACCCCATTTTATAGAAGTTGATGGGCCCAATGAGCTGTTTGCTTCACATGACATCTTCAAAGAAGGGTCAAGGGCCTTGCTTGTATGGCCTCACATGCGTCCCCTACTGTCAAGGTCTGATGCTTTGCCTGAAACTGCTCAAGGGGTTAAAGAGGCTTCCATGGCGTGGAAAGACTTGTTGTCTGCAATTGACAAGGACAAGGCTTCCAAATTAAGCAAAAGTGACAGCCAAGAAGATAAAAATTGCCCTTTCTCTGTAAGTACATTTGATAAGATAGTGTCAAGAGACGGGGTTATTCTTGAAATCCCTTGTGGCCTCGTTGATGATTCTTCCATTTCTTTGGTTGGCATTCCTGATGGGCACTCTAGAAGCTTTCAAATTCAACTTCTGGGCTCCCAACTTGCAGGAGAGCCTGAGCCTCCTATTATCTTGCATTACAATGTCAGTCTCCCCGGTGATAACATGACAGAGGAGCCATTTGTGGTTCAAAATATTTGGACTCATGACCTTGGGTGGGGCAAAGAGGAAAGATGTCCTTCTCACAGGTCTGCTAACAACCTGAAAGGTAAATTTTCTGTTTAGACTTTAGACGGTATGAGAATTGCAAGTCCAACTCTTTCGCCAGAACATTCTCGCTTTTTCGTATCCTATGGTAGCTCAAACTTGAAGAGCACATTATATGAAAAAATGTAATTAAACTCGAGATAACTTTAGAACACTTGTTTGTCCTCTGTATTAATTGAAAATGTTATAATGTATAACACTGTTTTCATACTAATCAAATAAAGATTATTTATTATATCCTGCTTTTTTCTCTTTAACTTAAGAATAAGGTTCCTCTTAAAAAACAATAAGGGTGTTACAAGTAGAAATCTAACACATTTTAGCGAATTTGACAGTTGATGGACTTGTTCTTTGCAATGAACAAGCTGTCAGAAGCTCCTTGGAAGAAAATCTAAATATGAGTCAGCCTAGTAGTGACATGTTGACCAATGTTTCCAGGGGAGGTGCCTATGGAAGTGCTAATTTCCCATTTGTTGAAGGGAATCCCTTTACTGCTACATTGTGGGTTGGTTTAGAGGGATTTCACATGACTGTGAATGGAAGGCATGAAACATCTTTTGCATATAGGGAGGTAAGGTATGATTTTATTGGTAATAACAGATTATTGCCCAAAAATTGTTTTCTGCAAGACAATTCCATTGTGGTAAAAGTGAATAATTCCACCCTACATTGCTTTTTTGCATATGTAGAAACTTGAGCCATGGTCAGTTACCAATGTCAAAGTGGCTGGTGGTTTGGACCTCTTATCTGCCTTAGCTAAAGGCTTGCCTGTTTCTGAGGATCATGATTTAGTTGATGATGTTGAGCACCTCAAAGCTCCAGCGACTTTGAAGAAAAGGCTATTGATGTTGGTTGGAGTGTTCTCTACTGGAAATAATTTTGAGCGTAGAATGGCATTGAGGAGGGCTTGGATGCAATACGAGGCTGTACGTTCTGGGGATGTGGCTGTCCGGTTTTTCATTGGCCTTGTAAGTGAAACATTGCAGACTCTGAGTCATTTGCTTATGCATACCAAGATGGTGTCATATTCTTTAATATCCTCTGGTTTTTCCCAATAAGAAGTCTAAAGGCTGTGGTTTTGTCCGTTAGCTGAAGTATTTTCATCAATTTGCGACTTATTGATGCCAAGATAAGGTGTCCTTTAGTTGTGTGCATAGTGTTTTAGAAATTATTATGGCTTGAAAAGGCCATCTGTGATGCCAGTACTATGCAGACTGGAACACTTGATCATCTAAAGAGTTCTTCAGCAAGAATTGCCTTGTGTTGGTGGTGCCTCAATTGGGAGATTTAGTTTTGTCCTTATCCTAGATCTAGGTCGTCAAAATCCTCTTCTTCTTTTTTTCATTCTGGTACTCTCACATTATAAACTTGCAGAATTGAAACAATCTCATTATGTAACATACTCCTGGGACTCCAATATATGCATTCTAATTGCAATTCATCAACATATTTCTTGCTCAGAAAAAATTGGTTGGTAACAAAGTTTACAACTTGTTCATACCTGCAGCACAAGAACAGTCAAGTCAATATTGAGCTGTGGCGAGAAGCTGAAGCATATGGAGATATCCAACTGATGCCATTTGTTGATTACTACAGCCTGATCAGTTTGAAAACAATTGCAATTTGTATTTTTGGAGTACGTCAATTCAAAATATTATGTTCCAGCAAACTGAATTGTCAATATATACATTGTTAGAAAAGTTATCAATCATCTTTATCTTAAATATGCAGACCAAGATCCTCCCTGCTAAATATATCATGAAAACAGATGATGATGCTTTTGTTAGAATTGATGTGGTGATCTCTAGCCTCAAGGGAAAGGCAACGAATGGTCTCTTGTATGGTCTTATAGCCTTCGAATCGGCGCCCGATAGGGAGAAAGGCAGCAAGTGGTATATTGATAACAAGGTACTCACATCAAATTTCTTTCTGTATGGTTAATTTTGCTTTATTGCACTTTGACTTGATTTTGATGAGTGTTATTTTGCGCAGGAATGGCCTCATGCTTCGTACCCACCATGGGCCCATAGTCCAGGTTACATTATCTCTCGGGACATTGCCAAATTCATTGTCCGCGGCCACCAGGAAAGTGACCTCAAGGTAAAATCACTTATGCAAAATTCAACCTCTAAGGCTCATTCTTCTAAGGATCTGCATGAAGTTTGTAAAACATGTCACTTTATCTTGAAAAGAAAATGACATAGAATTTCTCTTTCTTTTAAGACTGGTCACTGAAATACAAAGTTGGGCATGTCAAGACAAGTGAGCAGGGCCAGCAGGCAGTGTGTTGATTTTCTCATTCCTTGGCTAACCTGTTAGCGTTATGACTTTTCAGCTTTTTAAACTAGAGGATGTTGCAATGGGCATATGGATCGAACAATTCAAGAACAGCGGTCATGAAGTGAATTATGTCACGGATGATAGGTTTTACAGTGCCGGATGCGAATCAAATTACATTCTCGCTCATTACCAAAGTCCAAGGTTGGTGTTGTGCCTTTGGGAGACGCTGCAGAAAGAGCACGAACCCGTCTGCTGTGAGTAAAATGCCAACCATGCAATGCGAGCCTTTTTGTGAGATTAACTCTTCTATGTAACAACCAAAGCAGAAAGCTTTAGGATATGAGAATTTAACTGCATGTCAAGCAGATTCAAATACCAAAACTCAAAATTTTACTCTCTTGTGGGGTTTTCTTGGCAACATCAGATAAAATTGTAACTGTACAGGTATATTCTTCAGCCTGCAAAGGTGAAAATTTTGGACTGAACCTGTGTTTTCTTGGATCAAATTGTATTCTTTACTGATTTTAGAGTAAGGTTCAGGTGGTTTTCCACACCTAATGTGTTTCTTTGTGGCAAATCAAACGGTGGGACAATTCGCCGAATAATAAAGAGTATGTGGACATTTGAATGAATAATTTAGTTGAAGAAGCAAAATGCAAATTGTGTTTACGTTTGATAACCATTTGAGTTAAAAATTGGGATTTTTGTAGAAATGTCACGTGAACTTATACTTCAGTTTCAATTTCTCACTTTAAAGAAAAATTTAAGAGAAATGTTACCTGAATTTTTCAAAATTCCCTTTTAACATCATCTTCCATCCATTTTAAGGGAATTTTATTCTTTCCATTTTTAAGGGAAAAAAAGAGACATCTATCTTCCTTTCTTCCCCACCCCAACCCCACCCACTCCCAAAACACATCGCACAAGACCCCCTCCCCCCACCCCTCTCTCTCTCTCTCTCTCTCCCACAAATTTTCAATATGCAAATGGAAAAATACCAAAAAGAAAAAGAAAAAGAAAAAGGTGGACTCGGTTTGGGTGGGCTGAGTGAATTTGTGTGTGATCCATGGTAGAGAGAGGAGGAAGGGAAAGGGGGAATGGATTTCAAGGTGAGTGGTATTGGTCAGAGCCGCCGGTTGCACACATGGGATGGGGGAATGTGATATTTTTTTTAAATACAATTTTTTATATAATGATTTTTCTATTTTATAAATATTTTTGAAAATGGAAAGATTGAAATACCCTTTAAAATTAGATGGTGTTAGAGTTAGATCACAAATTATGGATTTTGAAAAACTAAGGTGACATTTCTCTTCAATTTTTCTTTTAAAGCAACAAATTGAAACAGAAGTATAAGTTGAGGTGACATTTTTACAAAAATCTCTTAAAAATCATTTTTTGGGTAAATTTAGTTAGATGATGTTGACCTCGTATCATAATAGAAACAGAAGGATGGTAAGTTGACATGTGGCTGTAAGGCCACCCCTCCCAATTCCAATTCTGGGCCATCAATTGTGGATGAAATAACGAGGAGGGCACACGCACGCTACCATTGTGTTTCACACAAGCCACGAGTATTAACTCTTTTCATTTTTTTTCTCTATTTTTGGTACTAAATTATTGTATATATTATTGTCGACGGACAAGAGTCACATTAATTTTATACTTTTAAGCTGATGTGACATTTTTCCAGCTGGTTGATGAGGATTGGCCAGTGCGGATTGGGCAAACCAGAAGATTGGCCAATCAGGTGTTGGTTTGATGAGTACGGGTATGTTTCTTCAATCAGAATGCCAGAGTCTTGGATGGTAAGAACTTTGCAATATAAGTGATTTTCGTTGAGACACGTGGACCGCAGAAACTTGTACACATCATTCTCCTTTGGTGACACTCTTCGTGACAAAGTTTCTACACCTCAGCCGAAAAACGGTAGGAACTTTTATTGAATAAAATAGTAATTTACGATGAACTTACTTACACGTATGAAATTATTCATGGCTTCTTTTCTGCCGCGTGTAAGATCCAACCCAAAAATATCTTAAAATTTGAACTGGCTGGTAGGTTTTCACCCAATTAATGATGCTTAATATCTAGAAACCTCACCTACTAGCGTTTTAATTTATGTTAGAACGAGGGATTCGAACACAAAATTTCGAGTACCGAAATAACTGTTCTTAACTATTTAAATTACAAATAGTATGTAATTTACTTTTTGAAGTTGAATGATCCACAAAGCACCTAAAAAGTGCACAAAAAACCTCCACCTTACCTTATGAAGATAGGGATAACAACGAAGATAAATGTGAGGATCTATATGGATAGTTGATTAACTCTTTGGCGAAGCTTCTTTTTAACTTTTTGTTAGATTATAAGAACCAAAAAAAAAAAGGAGGGTTTTTATAGATAGGAATTAAAGAAAGGAAATATATTTTTTCACAATTTTAACCCAAAATGTATATCATCATGAATACGTGTAAGTGTTGACGACGATGATGATAGTACAGCTTAAGTTAAAGTGGTGAACAAAGATATTATTTTAAAGAAAAGGCGGAGGAAATGAAGATGCTTATTAGTTAAGTTACTTGGATTAGTCTTGGCCTTAAATGGAATCAAAGCGTGCTAATTGCTGACTCTGGGCACAAACTTTAAATCCAACAAGGCAACAACTAACGAAAAGCTAACCTTCGTACGCAACCTTCGTATATAATTAATATAAAGTGCCAGCACTAATAAAGGTGCATAATAATCAGTCGGCTTCCTTAAATTTTTGTTTTTTTTTTAAATTTACTTTACCTAATTCTTGATATAAATAAAATATAAGAACGTGTAACATAAATACTGCATTTTTATGGGGACATTGACATGCATGACGAATTCCTTATAAAATCATGTGTGAAATGAGGGAGAAATCCCGGCTATATTTTCTTCATCATTCATTCATGATGGCCATTTCCCTAATTTAATAATCTACTTTGACAATTCAATGTTTTGTTATGTGCATTCTACATCAAGGCCCCATGTGATTTGAAGTTTGAAGGATCTTGCTTGCTTTCATGGCTTTATATTTGTAAGGAAAAAAAAAGTTTTTATGAACTTTGAGTGGCAAATGAAAATGTTTACTTGATGAATCGAAAAACTTAGATTGAGGAACTAAAAGAACTGGATCAACTACCCTCTTAGGTGATTTCATTTATGATTTTGAAGATATTTGATTATGGACTTTAATTTGTAATCTACATAAGTTTTAATTCATTATGAATTTTATATGTTAAAAAATATATGAAAATAACTAAACAGTGTTAATTCCCGTGACATACAAATTCTTTGCAAATCCGTGCTACCAAATAATTACGAAAAAGTAAAATATTAAATACTGTTGCCTAGTAATAATAGAGGCGTGAAGTTAGGTAAAGCGCCAAGCAATAATCCGTCGGTGCTGTTTAGTTGTCACTCCGTAAAAGGAAAGCTAAACCCGAAATGGAATCGGCAGCCGCAAAGCATATACCCACGCATAAGGGTAAAACGGTCAAAACGAATACAGCCCCCTCAGGTTACCTCCAGCAATTACCCGCCATGAGATTCACGTGTGGCGCACACTTCCCTTAAAACCACCCGAACGTGTCAGACACAGGCACGTGGCGGTCATCAAGAGCCGGTCTACTGGTTCAGCCGGTCGTTTACTTCTCCAAGCCGGAAATGGATTCTATTCTACATATATAACCCAACTCATTTCACATAAAAACACACAGAGAAATTGAAGAGAGGCAGAGCGATCGAAAATTAGAAACTAAAACCGAAGCGTATAACGAATAAAAACCCTAATTTCCATATCTGTTCACCTTCTCTGAGAATAAAAACCCTAAATTACTTTTTTTTTGACGGTACGACGGCGTTTGAGGATGATTGTGAGTGAGAAAATGGTTGCTGAAGCGGAGGTTATATGCCAGAAGACCATGGCTATGCCTGTGCTGGACATGAAGTACCGTGTCTGCGTTTCCAAGGAGCACAACCTTCAGATCGACGTGGCCTCCCCGCCTTCTTCTGCTCCGAGCTTCGGCGAGGTTTGCGTCTCCGACACGATTTCCACTGAGATATCTCGCTTCGAATCGGTATTTTCTTTAGCTCTTTTACGAGTTTGTATGAAGAATTAGTAAATTACTTGCTGTTTTCTTTTTATTGGCTTTTTTGAATTGGGATTTATTTAATGGCTTTGTTTTTCTTGGATGTTTATTCTCAAGATTAGCTATGGGTTTTAAGAATTATATGAAGAAAATCAACATTGGTTCTTGAATTTTTGTGGGTTCAGTTAGAGTCTACTGAATAGCTAGTCCGTAGGGTTTCCTTATCTCTTCTTGGATTATATAATGTTTGTCATTAGTCTGCAAAGTTTATTTATTTTTTTCTGATGAGCTCAGTCATTTTTTCGTGGTTTTTCTTTACAGTCTTCCAAGTAAACTTTTGATTTGTAAGATTTGTATTTTGATCAATTGATTTGAGAATTATTTACTCGGTAAAATTTTTACTGTTCGCATATTTTCTAGTCTCTACGAGTCCTCTGGATTAGATATTGTGCAGATTTATTTATTAGGGCTTTAAAATTGATTGTATTATGTGCTTTTCTCTATGCTGGAAATTCTGTTTAATGGGTTTGTCAGAAGTTTCTGGACCTGATTGGTTGATTTTGGTTTTTCTTTCTATAAGAATTGGTTTTATGCTTTTTGGTTGGGAAAATCTGACTGATGCAATCAACAGCTGTTTAAATATGGAATGCAAGATGAAAGTAAATAGAGAAATTACTCTGTAGTAATTCTAAAAGAAACTTTATGGGTGAAATCTTGCATGCTTCACAACAGCCAGTTGTTTAGTTTTGGGGATTTGTTATTCATCCTTTTTATGCTTGTTGAATTTCAAATTTCTTTGTCTGCATATTCAATTTAGGATTATTGGTTTTGAGATGCATGGAGCATGTTTAGTCACCTACTTATTTGATCTTTTATCAGGTTGTGAGTTGCACAGAGACCATTAATAAAGCTGTAATGGAGTCTTCTGCCATCAAGTTTGTCCCAGACATTCATTCAGGAAGCCACACTGACATCGGAGGAAGGGATTCGATGGATGATGAACACATTCGGATAGATGATCTATCCCATGTGGGGCCTCTCTTCAAGTCTCCCATGCCAAGTGCATTTTATGCAGTTTTTGATGGTCATGGTGGGCCTGAGGCAGCTTCTTATGTCAAAAGGCATGCCATGAGACTCTTCTTTGAAGATGCTGATTTGCCGCAGAGAATGGATATGGATGCTGTTTTCTTCAGAGAGTTGGAGAATTGCCACAGGAAAGCATTTCTACTGGCAGACAATGCCTTGGCTCATGAACAGAGTGTGAGCAGTTTGTGTGGAACAACAGCACTGACTGCTTTAATTCTTGGAAGGCATTTGCTGGTTGCAAATGCTGGTGACTGTCGAGCAGTTCTTTGCAGGAATGGAGTAGCAGTTGACATGTCTCAAGACCACAAGCCTACTTACTTGCCGGAACGCAGGCGAGTTGAGCAGTTGGGTGGTCACATTGATGATGGGTATCTTAATGATCTCTCAGTCACCCGAGCCCTTGGAGATTGGTACTTGAAATTGCCACTCGGTTCATCATCACCTCTCATTGCTGAGCCAGATGTTCAACAGGTTATGTTAACAGAAGATGATGAGTTTTTGATCATTGGTTGTGATGGGATCTGGGATGTTATGTCAAGCCAATATGCTGTGAGTCTTGTTCGGCGTGGTCTGCGGAGGCATGATGACCCACAACAGTGTGCCAGAGAACTTGTCAAGGAAGCCTTGCGCTTGAATACAACTGACAATCTCACTGTTATTGTTGTGCGCCTCTCTTCTCCTAGTCGTGTTGTTGAGTGCTCACCCCAGCGCCCAAGGTTGAGGATCTGCAGTCTATCTGAGGAAGCACGCAGCCGGTTGAGAAGCTTGTTAGAAGGCAATTGAATGTAAAAACAAGTCGATTATTATTTCGTGGTTCCTAATGGAAAATCATTTTTATCTCATTGTGGCTGTTTTAGATTAGTTTAGAACAAAGCAGCTAGCAGTTTTGTAGGACAGAAGTAGGACTTGGAATGTAATGTTGAGTTTGTGGATTGTAGCGGTAAAACGTAATTGCATTTGCAAATGTATGTTTTCAAATGGATTGGGTTCACCAGAATGGCCCTCCATATTCGGTTCTTATTTACATTATATTATCCATGTTTGAGGTCCATTTGTCTCAGTGAGCCTGTGCCACCAGCATGGCCGAAATGTTGATGTTAGGATTTTTTATTTTATTTTATTTCCTGATTGTGTGAAGTTGATTGAATTTGTTTCAAGGGAATTTTCTCTTCATCCAAACAAGCTTTCTAATTGTTGTCCTTAGAAGATTGAACAATTCATGGGTCACTGTCGTCTGATGGATTGGCTTCAATATTGTTTTGATTCGCAGCAACAAATAACCTCATCAGCTCAGGGCAATGGCACGCACCTCCTCCAAACGTTCCAAATGGTGATATGCTAAGACTCTGTGAGGCTACCATTTTCTCCATATATATATAACATAAAAAAAATAATAATAATAAAAATAGCAACCCAGCAGATGATTATGTTCTTCCCAACTATTGTGACCCAAAAAAAAAACTATTTTAATAATTACCTTGCCAACCTATTGTTGTAGTCAAATATGTAAGCGTAGAATCGATCACGATCCAACGGCTATCATTCCTTGTCATTTCTGAAACACAAATGCATTGTTTACGTGGCGAATATCGGATGGAGTAACAGGGACTATTTGTGGACCCTATCACACAAGATTACGAAAAAGGAATATAATGTTAAAATAACACAAAATTTCTGAAGGCAAAGCACCCACCCTATAATCTGCGGTCCTATTCGAAGGCCTTTACCAAGACCGAAGCGCAAAACGAAATCAGACCAAAACCAAACCCAAAGAGGTTTAACGATCGAGAGTGTGAGAGAATGGCTATGGCAAGCTTGGCGAGGCGGAAGGCCTACCTTCTCTCTAGAAACTTGTCCAACACGTCATCGGAGGCCGTCAGGTACTCCTCGCTCACCTCCTTCTCCAGGGGCTACGCTTCCTCGGGATCTGATGACAACGACGTCGTCGTGGTTGGCGGTGGCCCCGGTGGTTACGTGGCGGCCATCAAGGCCTCTCAGCTCGGCCTTAAGACCACCTGCATCGAGAAGCGCGGGGCTCTCGGTGGCACGTGCCTCAACGTCGGCTGCATACCCTCCAAGGTCTCTCTTCTTTACACTCTTTACTTCACTTGGACAGTCTCGTACTAGCCTGCTAGGGTTCTTGATTTGTCCCTAAATTTCGTGGATTGTTTGGTTGATTTACCACCTGTCAGATCTAATTTTTTGGTTCGCTGGTATTATTTAATTGAATTTCAGTTGATTGATTTTGTTTTTGTGTTTAATAATATTCATTTGGATTGAATTTAGTTAATACTAATTTTTTATATAAATATAATCGCATTTTTTAGCCAAATTGTGGAAATTTATTTCACTCTGTGCTAAATGGGCTTCCTCAAAAGTATATAAAAGAACAATCTTGAGTGGATAAGCATTTACATTTGAAAATTATATAATTTGGCACAGTTTAGTACTTACTGGTTGTGTGAATTACTATTCAGATGTGTTTCTTCTGCCTTGAAAATAGAATTAAATGTATTGGTATTATTTGCGTGTGAAATTTATCTCTAATGTCATCTGCTTTTGTGTCCAGGCGCTTCTTCATTCCTCTCACATGTACCATGAAGCTAAGCATGCATTTCACAACCATGGTGTTAAGTTCTCCTCTGTTGAGGTAGATTTACCTGCCATGATGTCCCAAAAAGATAAAGCTGTTTCTAATCTTACTCGAGGAATTGAAGGGCTCTTCAAGAAGAATAAGGTCACTTATGTTAAAGGCTATGGAAAGTTCATCTCCCCTTCCGAAATCTCAGTGGACACCATTGATGGTGAGAATACAGTCGTAAAAGGCAAAAATATCATAATTGCCACTGGTTCTGATGTCAAATCTCTACCTGGGATTGCCATTGATGAGAAGAAAATAGTATCATCAACAGGAGCTCTGGCTTTGACAGAAATCCCAAAGAAACTTGTGGTGGTTGGAGCAGGATATATTGGCCTAGAGATGGGCTCAGTGTGGCGTAGACTTGGTTCCGAGGTAACTGTTGTTGAGTTTGGACCTGATATCGTCCCAACAATGGACTCGGAAATCCGCAAGCAATTTCAGCGTTCCCTTGAGAAACAAGGGATGAAATTTGTGCTCAAAACAAAGGTGGTATCAGTTGATACTTCTGGAGATGGTGTGAAGTTGACCCTTGAACCAGCAGCTGGTGGCGACCAGACCACCTTTGAAGCTGATGTTGTTCTTGTATCTGCCGGTAGGGTTCCGTTCACATCCGGGCTTGATTTGGATAAGATAGGAGTTGAAACTGATAAGGGAGGGCGAATTTTAGTCAATGAGAGATTTGCTACGAATGTCTCAGGTGTTTATGCAATTGGGGACGTTATTCCTGGACCTATGTTAGCCCACAAGGCAGAAGAGGATGGCGTTGCGTGCGTGGAGTACCTTGCTGGTAAGGTTGGGCATGTGGACTATGACTTGGTCCCTGGGGTTGTCTATACGCACCCTGAAGTTGCGTCTGTTGGAAAGACCGAGGAACAAGTGAAGTCCCTTGGTGTTGAATACCGAGTTGGAAAGTTCCCTTTCATGGCAAATAGCAGAGCCAAGGCAATAGATGATGCTGAAGGACTCGTCAAGATTTTGGCTGATAAGGAAACAGATAAGATATTGGGAGTTCATATCATGGCTCCCAATGCTGGAGAGCTCATTCACGAGGCAGCCATAGCCTTGCAGTATGATGCATCAAGCGAGGACATTGCACGAGTTTGCCATGCACATCCAACTATGAGTGAGGCCTTGAAGGAAGCTGCCATGGCTACTTATGACAAGCCCATCCACATCTAGAAAAATCATTACTTGATTAATCTTGTTTTCATTTTTGTTTAAGAAATTTGGATTGACTTGGTAAGAACTTTCCATTTAGTTGTTTAACCTTCATTGAAGGTTGCAGATAAAGTTCTTGAATACAAGATTGCTGTTTTTTTTCTGTCCCTTGGCTACAATAAGGGACCTAACTCTGTATGCTTTCTCATCTCACTGTGAATAACAACATAAGCAGGGTATGTTGAGCTAATGCTAATGGATCATTACCATGTGTGGTTTACTGTTCAGCAACTACATGTTCATGTATGCTATTATTGGGGGGCTAGTAGGGCATCGGGTCTCTTGCTTTTATCATGTCTTCAAAGTCGAACTAATTTAATCGGATTCGTAATCAACTCTCCAGGCAGATTTACAGAAGATTATAACTCTAAAATGATTGCCTATGGAGGCATTCGATACCATGATATAAACAATTCCCTCATCCTTATCAAGAATTTGCTCATTCCAAAATGCAGCAATCTTGTATGTGATGCTCAAGTTTGCTGTTTGTTTCTGCCCCTTTTGACTAGAATTTGTTCTCAAGATGTGATGCTCAAAATTGAGTCTCAATATCCCATCTCCCGTGTGTGGGGATTTTAATGTCATGCTGTTCCTGTTTCGATTCTGGTTTTAGTACAACACTCTGTAAAATTTGCAAAGGATAAAGCACGGTCAAGTTAGAAGACCAACAATTATTTAACCTAAAACAAACAAAAACAGAAGAAAGAGAGCGAAGGGAAGCCATCAGATCACCATTCTTTTCTTACTTTCAACAAATGAAGGGAAAGAATTGAACTGTGACTCATGGGTGATACTGCAAGTTCCTGCTCTAAGAAATCCCACCCCTAAAATCTGATAAGATGAAAATTCCTTCCCTAGTTTACAATTAATGGCCTTTCTCTCCTCTCATTGAAAATCCAGGAAGTGTTGAAAAATAACTCATGCAAATGCACAATACCCCTTAAAAGATATTTTAAGGATTGATTTCTCTCTTCAAAGCAGAAAACCATACTAAAACTTTCAGCAACTGCCCATTCTCCTCTCCACAATTCCCAGTTTGGCGTTTGCACAAGGCAATCGAAAGCAACCCAGAATATTGTGCAGTTATGGATCCTCCCGCATATCTGGCCTCCTTTTGGACTGCAAGGCTAGCCGTGCATCCCTCTCCCGTTCGAACTCCCGGAAATCTGCTCTCTGCAAGAAGTTCACCTTATCTAAATATTGGTTTGAACTCTTCTTGTAAGCATCCAACTCCTCATCCAACCCTTTTTCCTCCTTAAACTCCCCCCAGTCCTTTTTTGTTTTGTCAAGCACACTGAGCTTTTGTTTCTTCTTAATCTGTTCAAGCACTGCATCCACACCTGAAGCTGCTGGAGCCTTCGCCTTTTCAGATGCTTCCTTTGAATCAGCATCAACAAGCTTCTTATATTCAATTTCTTGACCGGCGAAATCCCGAACCTCTGTGATCTATAAAATGAAAGAGATCTGTTTAATATGATTATTGCCAATAAATTTTAAAAAATGAACTTTGCGTCCATACCATTAAATTTTTTTTAAAACTAGTTTGTATGCATCATTATGATAATTATGATTTATGGTTTAAGGATCAGCTCCGAGAGATTCAAGTTAAACAGGAAAACTGCTTGGCCATCACATAGACTACTCAGGTGGTAAAAATTGGCGTGTAACCAAATACATATATTAACATGTGTGTGTAACATCATATCTTCAAAAGTGATTGGAGAGGAAATTAACAACTAGAAACTAAGCAGCACTACTTAGCTCCACATCTGAAAAGCCAAGTTTACCCACAGACAGGTCTCCCAACAGAACACAGACAAACAGGTGATTCAAATAATATGCTAACCTCAACTTTCCCTCTGCCTGATGCTGCAGCTGCCGCATCCTTAACTTCTACAAGAGCAGCAGCAGCAAGCCTCCTGGCCTTGTCACTAGAGCTGTCCTGCATGACATCATCACTAGAGCTGTTCTGCACGACATTTGATCCCTTCTGTAGTGCATTTTCTTTTGGGGACTCTGCCTTCTTTGGTGCCAGGCCCAGATATGCCTTCCAGTTCTAAGAAATAAATAGAAGTAAAAGATTAAATTATAGCCAACTATATTTTTATAATTCCAACACAGACGGAAAGAATGAGGCAATCCTCACATCAGATGCCTTCTTTGGAGTTTTATTCACAGTTGAAGACTTCTTCAATAAATCCTTGAATTTCTTATTAGATACTCCTTTATTCATTTGTTCCCACATGGCATCTACCCGAGATTTTACATCTATCAAGATAGGAAAAAACATTAGTCCTTATGATAAATGAATTTATGTGACCAAACAGCAGAACAGGAATTGGATAAACAAGCACTTATGACTCATGAGTTTAAAAAAATTCTGACCAGTCTGTTCAGGTTTAGTCTCTAAGCTTGGAAGGGGAGCAGCTCCATTGGTAGACTCGATTGGTAAAGCATCCTTTTCATTTGCAGTACCTGAACCAGGAAACCAAACTACTTAATCATAAGTAGGAAAAAAAAGAAAAACGAAACTGCCCCCAAGTTGCCTATGAAAAAGTTGTGGTATGAGTAACCCTGGCAGTGCCTGAACAAAGTCATCAAATGAATAGATCTAATGACCAACAATTTTGTTTTTCGCCTAAAATATATAAAACTTCAAAACAAATTACAAATATAGGTCTTTGATAGTTGTAATATCCAAATCATTTTGGACACCAAGCACCGAAATTGGATTGCAACTAAAAATTGGTAAATTACATTACAACAAAAACTGTGATGGTCAGGTTCGATGTTTTTATGTGCTAATCCACCTATATTACATATTCTGTGGTATCTAAAACTAAAAACACCTAATTCTAAAGTGAAAGGAAGTTTAGCTTAACAGTTTGATGAGAGTTAAGCAAATGACACAACAAAAGCTTCAAAACCATTATCAGTAGATAACTCAGCTGAAAATCTGAAATTCCACGCAAGTTACTATTTTATGAATTGGGTATGCAGCTTTTCACCCATCTTCGATTACAAACAGAAAAAGCAAAAATCTTTAGCTCATAAATCTACGAATGCTCCACAGAAAATACTACCTACCAAGGCTCCAAAACCACCTAGCCCATGAAAATTTTTAGTTCACATACCCATTATTTTCCCGAAAATAAAAGGGCAAGAATATTTTCAGGGCTCAGTCTGTTTCACCGTTAAAACCCATTGATTTTCTAAAATCTCCAGAGGTCCTTTTTCGTGCAACACAAACAGACCCCACTGAGCGTAAGCCAAACAAAGAAGGAATTAAAATAAAATAAAATCAAGAAATATAAAAATAAAATGCGTACCTGAACTTGAGGCACCGAGAGCGTTGGTAGTGGTGGTAGCCATCGAAGACAAACAAAAGTGGAGAGAGTCATTGGTTTGGTGTTGGTGGTGAATACAAAAAAGAAGTCTGTTATTGGGTTTCGAGGTTCCCGAAGAGACCCAAGCCTTTCCACCTTTTCTGACTTGTTGGAGGCCCATGAGGCTATAACTAATTAACCCGCCAATTTAAAATTAATTAATTGCAAGATAATCTAATTAGTTATAAAAATTATTTATTAATTTCAAATCTAATTGTTTAAATTTCTAATTAATCAATAAGACATCAATTATGAATTATTTATAGTTTATACTTCTAAACTTGAGAACCAAAATATAATGATAAAGTCTCTTTGGTTTGGGCTTTGCCCCCTATTTTACCACCCAAAATATATATAACTATAAAAACCAGAATATCAAAAATAATTATTGTGTTACAGTATAAATTTATTAATATAACCTACATTTGGATAAATAATTGCCCATGTTAAACCAATCAGATCTCTATCAATTGGTAAGCAATAATTCTTTTTAACTCTTTTGTGAGTAGTTGCAATGGGGACTTTTGTATTTGTATTACCCACGTAATTTATTAATGCAATCTCCATTTCGTTTCACCCAAAAAAAACTTTTCATGTTTTTTATTTTCTCTGTTTTCTATGAGCAGATCTTCATCAAAGAAACTAGGACAAAGCCCAAAGATAAACAGAGACAAACAAAGCCCAGAGAAAGGTGGGAGCTTCATTGCATAAAATTTTAACACCATCACAATCAGTTAACACTTTTAATTACTAAGAAAATAAAGCCCCAAATTAAAGAAAAGAAATTGACAAAATGGTTTATTATGATTGATCTTTTGGATCTGGTAGCAGCTCCATCATCATAACCTGTATTTCACTAGGGTTTTTCTTGGTGATGACTTGCTGGTCTGCAGTTGAGCTAAAAGATAATTGCTCTAAATTGGGAAGGAACAAGTTTGCGAAATCAAGATGGGCAGGGTGAGCTATGTACTCTGCAACACCCTCCACACTCTCAAAGGTTGTTTCAAACACATGAGTGTACCCTTCCAGCTGCTTCTCAACGCTCAGTTCATTTCCCCTGATTAATACATCAATTAATAAATAATTAACTAGTTAATTATGCAAATTGACCACAAATATGCATCATTTTCAGAACCAGGAAAGCCAAAGTGGCCCCAAAAATTAAGAAAAAATCAGCTGAGAGAAGAAAATAAAAGAAAAAAGGAAAACAGAGGACTCTGTTTTACCAGTGGAAGGACTTCATGGGGTCAATGAGATTGACTAGGTTGGCATAGCCTTGGATCAGTTGGTCAATCTGGCTCTCTGAGGTTCCTTCTTTGAATTTTGCTAGCAATACATTCTTAACACCTCCCTTTGCTTCCTCTTCCATCTCTGTGTCTGTGAACTGTGATCTGCCTTCTCCTTTTCAAAAACTCACAGTCCTGGTATAATATAACTACTTTGTCTCCTCCCAAAAAAGAAATTTTGTTTTCGGGTCTGCTTGTATAATATACCCACTAGTATAATAATTTAATTATTGAATAATGGGTTTGCAGAGGTCCTATTTTTTAATCTTCATTTCTTTAATATCACTTGTATAAAAAATTAAAAAAAATTAATCACTGATTTGTACGTAAATTAATTCATACCAACTTGTGTGCTGTAGTTTTGTGTTTGGTGGGCCATATCATCGAGGGGATTGAGCTTGGGATAAAAAACCATAGTACAGCCGAGTGGCTATACTATTTTAAATAATAAATAATAATAAAACCCTCAGTATCACCGAGCGGTTATACTATTTAAAATAAATAATAATAAAAAACCCCGCGTATAGCCCCGCGACTATACTATTAACCCAGCCTAGCCCATGTGTGAAAACAAGTATAACCGAGCAGGTATACTATTTTTTATATATAAAAAACCCTAGTAAAGCCGGGCAATTATACTATTTTAAATAAAAATTTAAAATTTAAAATTACCCTCGTATAGCCGCGCGCTATACTATTATGAATAAAACATTATAAAAAACCCCGTACAGGCGCCCACGTGCGAAAATCGATATAGCCGGGCGGCTATACCATTTTTTATTATAAAAAAACCCTAGTAAAGCGCACCGGCTATACGATAACCCCGGGTATAGCCGACCGGCCATACTATTTTATATATAAAGTATATCATACAAACCTCACGTATAGCCGTGCGGCTAGACTATTTATAGAAAAAAAAGGGACCCGCCTAGCGCTAGGTGCCCAGTGCCCACGTGTGAAAATTAGCATAGCCGCGCGGCCATATTATTTTATATATAAAATATATAATAAAACCCCACGTATAGCCGTGCGGCTAGACTATTTATAGAAAAAAAAAGGACCAGCCTAGCGCTAGGTTCCCACTAGTTAAAATTGGTATAGCCGCCCGGCTATACTATTTTTTAAATTAAAAAACCGTCGTAAAGCCGATCGGCTGTACTATTTTAAATAAAAAATTTAAAAAAAACCCATAGTTTTTAAATAAAAAACAAAATACCTCCAGTATAGCCGCCCGGCTATACAATTTATAGAAAAAACAGTATTTTTAAACTCAGTCCTGGTATAATATAACTATTTTGTCTCCTCCCAAATTTTTTTTTTATTTTTTGGGTCTGCTTGTATAATATATCTGAACCCACTAATCTAATAATTAAATTATTGAACAATGGGCTTGCAGAGGTCATATTTTTTAATCTTCATTTCATCAAAATCGCTTGTATAAAAAAAAAAAAAAATTTAATCACTGATTTGTATCTAAATTAATTCATACCAACCTGTGTGCTGTAGCTGTGTGTTTGTTGGCCCAAGCTGTGGACCTTTTTTTTTGGGGGGGGGGGGGGGGTGTGTGTCAAACCAAGCTATTGACTTTAAAAACAATAGAGGGTTTGTTTATGAAATAAAATTTTGGGTGTAGAAATGCTACTACCTCATAACTACATGACTTAGAAGATATAAGAGTAAGAGAGAAACTCAAGTAATTGGGGAATAAACTTTACCATTTGTAAAAGAAATGGGTAAAATGCACACCGACCAAACTTCATCTTCCTTTGCCAAAATTCGACATTCTTAGGTGGTGAAGTTGCACGAGATACATCCATTCCCAATTCAGATTCTAGTTATCTTTAACACTCAAAATGCATGTATCTCATGACACTTCACCGCAGAATGTAGTTACATGTCACACACTCTCAACCATGAATACACTGTTTCTTCACCAAATATTAACCAAGGCATTCAATGACTAATTACTAACCTTGGAAAGACTTTGACAAACTTTGACCTCACTTGTAACACTTCAGTAGAACAAAGAAAAAAAGCTTCAAAGAAATTGACAAAAATGGGTTCCTCTTTCTGTAGCATAACCTCAATCTCCATAGCTTGCATTGTGCTAATGTCCTTCTTGGCGATGGCTCCCTCCCGTGCATTTGATCTAAACTCTATTTGCTCTGTTGAACGCTTCTTTTTGTTCACATGTCCTGAGTTCAGATCCCCGCGTGACCAAGTCACTTCTTCACGGCCTTGTCTATGCCAATGCCATCTTCACTAGAGACCACCTAGTCCAGTGGCAAAAACTTACGGACAATCCTCAGTTGAGGGCAAGGTACACATCTTGTTCCAGCAATTACAATGATGCCATTGCTGATTTCCAGCAAGCCAGGCAAAGTGTAGGGCTTGGTGACTATAGTGGTGTGAGAGATGCAGCATCTGGTGCCTTGGGAGAATTCAATGGGTGTGCAGAGAAGTTCAGGCAGCCACCAGCTGAACCGTCAACACTCTGGCAAGATACTCGGGATTTGTTAGATCTTTCTAGTATGGTTTTAGTTATCTCTCGTATGCTGCTTCAACCATACTGATGCTTTTATGTACCCTTTTGAGGTCATGGATGTCAAATTTGGTTGCTTTAAGAAATAACCATATGCAGCTAGTGCTCGACTGTTTCTGCAGATTGGAGATTTTAGCAACTAAATATAAATTGACATCAACCTCAATAGGGAGTTCGAATAGTCAAATGCAATGAAATGAAAATTTGAGGCGCAAGCAATGACTTGGAATAGCATTAGCTCATCTCTTTCATTATTGAATTTTACATAGGGTTCGTAAATCGGATAAAACAGAGCCAAATCAAACTTACAGAGAAAATTAAGTTCCGTTCAGAGCAATAGAATGATATATGACACCTTTGATAGGCCTTCCAATTTAGACACGAACCGTAGTTGGTTTGTAATCGAACACGATGACTTTCTCCACATGGGAAAGGAACAAATTTGCAAAATCAACATGGGCAGGATGAGCTACATACTCCGCCACACCCTCCATACTCTCAAAGGTAGACTCGAAGATATGAGTGAAACCTTGATGCAGGTTCTCGATGCTCACGTCCTTTCCCCTGATTACAAAACATTAACGAATAATTAAGAAGTTATGCAGACCACATACCCTAATGCTTGAGTCACAAAAATTAACTGCAACTTATCTAACTGTTGAGAAAACTTGGTGATAGCTTTAAGTGCAGGGGCACTATCTGGCAAAATTCCATGGCCACACATGAACAAAAACTACGAAGTCGTGTCTAATAATCTATGAAATGCTGAAGAAATTGTTCAGGTTAAAAGATTGGCATTTCAGTTAGATGCTCAGGTCTTGGGTCATAATCCTATATGTTCTTGGGATGATACAAGGAACCACAGAGTGATATGCCAAACATGAAAATAGTGAACCTGAGTGATAAGAAGATGGTCTAGCATTTTGAGTTCCGGGAAAAATAACCAAAATTTACCCATCTAATACAAATAGCCCAACCCCTTTCAAGCATCAAAATTTCAACAAAAGTTGCAATTTTTGAAAATTGGGTGCTAAGTTTTCCAAAAATCTAACCTTTTGAGGACCCATCTGACTCCCACACTGAATCAGGAAACGCAAAGTGACACAAAAACTATAAGCTAAAAACTATGTTTTACAATGAAAGATGGATACTGGACACAAATTAGGCGAATACACCACAAGATATGTGTATTTGGCTAGAACATAAATTCCCAAGTTAACAAATTGCGGTTAAAGACAGGTACCAAAATGCATCAAGTCTTTAAATTCAATCTAAGAATTTGAAATATGAATTACCAAGAAGATCTGAGAATTGAACTCAATATAAAACAGAGATTAGTGTGAAGAAAAATGGGAGAGGGAAAGGGTTGGGTAGTGGGTACCAGTGGAAGGACTTCATGGGTTCAATGAGACCGACGAGTTTTGCATAGCTTTTGGTGAGTTCCTCAATCTGATTCTCTGAGATTCCTTCTTTGAACTTTGTTAACAATACGTGCTTCACCACTCCCTTCGATTCCTCCATCTTCCTCTGTCTCTTCCGTCTTCTGAATCTTCTCCTTTTTCTAATGTTTCTCGCTCCGCAGTCCACTCCACTCCACACCTACTTACTCAATGAAAAAGAAATAAAACGTACCAACCATTTTCTTTTTTATTTATTTATAAATTATAGGATATTTTTATAATCAGATAACGCACCCACCACAAAAACTGCGCCGAAAATACTTGACTACTTTCTTAGAAGTAAAAATTCATACTTTTCTGCCAATTAGAGCACTTCCACCTCATTCCTTTTGCCATGGCCTAGGCTCCAAAAACAACCTCCACCCAAGGAAAAATTGCCATGGCAAGAAGTGCGCCATAAAACTAAGCAAGCCCGAAGGCAAAACTTGCTTGGGCTACTGCCTAAACAAGCTGATGTCATGCTAACATAAGTGTGAGGTCATGCTGATGTCAGTAATCAATTAAAATACTTAAAAATTTGAAAAAAAGGGGAAAAAAACTAAAAAATTTCGATTTTTTTTTTTCTATAAATACCTAGCCATGTTCGTCACTTCCCACACCAAAATCCATACAAATTCCTCTCCTCATATCCCATGTGAATGGTTGTTGCCATGGCAATGGGTGGGAATGCATCAAAAAAAATTGCTAGGGTAGTCACTATTCACATGAATAGCGTCTGCCCTTCCTTGCCCATATCCTTTGTCATGGCATAATTGGTGGAAGTGCTCTTACAGTTTGACATGTGTGTAGAGATTTCTCTTTCTTAGGTTTTTATGAAGTATTTTTGGGATATTTTTGTATATGTGTCAAATTGTGATTTGCATGAAGTATGAATGTCTCCTTCCATGGAAAAAAGAGGAAAGCAATGCTAAAAAAATAAATACATAAATAAACGCTCCTTAAGTTACAAACATTTGTTTAACTTTTATTATTTATTTTAAATTATATATTTATTTTATCTCTATTGAAACCACTCCTTCAATCGTGAAAGAAAACTAAGAGAGAACCTATTCCTACTATAACTTAACTTTCAGTGCACCCACTAAATTACTCTTAACACAACCAATCAGTACCAACAATTATCTCAAATTTTTAATAGAATAATTCAACGAAGTACGATTATTATAAACAATTAATTATAATGCTTCATTTCGATAGGAATATTTCAAATTTAAGGACTTTATTCAAATATTTAATAGTTAAATTACTTTTTTATACAAACAATATTCTACTTTAATCTAATCTAAACTATAGGGAGGAGGATTCGAAACTAGATGCAAAGTAGAGATCACACTCGCTCTAGCCAACTTGGCTAAACTCCTGTCCGCTAATAGTTAATTTAACTTGTATGAAAAAGGAAAAAAAGAAAGAAATTATTATTAATTTTTCAAAATGGACTTCAAATTATAGAGTAATTGTAGCTAGTACTTTCAAAGCACAAAGATCATAATTTATGGTTCTTCCAACAAATATAAATTTTGTGTTGATTTGGAATCTCTTCTCTTAAATACTTACATCAAATTAAAAATGCTCGCATATTGTGAGATTTTTTTAAATATACAAGCAACATGAAAAAGGGGAGAATCGAACCTGGGACTTCGGTACATGGATAAACGTTCATGGTGAGAATAGATTACCTTTTGTAATGTAGAAAAACATGCCTCAAACCCCAACCCAAAAGGTACATAACAAAAAGAGGGTAAATAAATCAGAATAAAACTCTAAATAGTGCAATATAGTACTGTTTTATTGCAAACTGATCGGGTCACATTACCAACACAACCCACGACTTACACACTATAAAAGTGTAGTTTCCTACACTATACAAGTTGGTAGTTTTTTATCCATAATCCCGTGCACTTCATATCCATATATATATTTAGTTCATACATAATATGTCTGGGAGCCTAATTAGAGGGCTACTAATGAATCCCTTAATTAAGTAGTAATTAACCAAATCAAGCGGCAGATGGTGCACTCCTTTGGTCAACAGCATCAGTCTCCGATATTACATCAATGAAGGGTGGTCCAACCTTTACATGCTCGTCTGCCTTCACCACAATTTCATCATCATCATCATCATTATTCTTAAGATAATCCAGTGACGGATCCTCATAAATATCCCACCACTTCTTCACCACCATCTTTATGTCTTCTCTCTCCATATGCTCTTCCTCTCCTGTGTACCTCCATGGCTTTGATCCCTGCACCAACATATTATAGTATGCACAACGTTCTCTTGTCAGATAAATATTTATAACTTAGAGAACATTTTTGTATATGTATATGGATGAGATGTGTTTTGATTATCACATACCGCAGCACAGTAATGAACAACCTTCGCTTGGTCAATGTCCACATTTTCAGGGTGGCGCCACACGAGAGCCAATACAAGATTGTATGTAGGTGGGATAGGCTTGTATACATCCTTGAAGAACATGTTCAAAAAGTCCTGCACATCATCAATTAATTTTTAAAAATCCCTAGCCGAGTTATAATAGGATGAAATCAACAGAGAAAATACAAGCAGAGGATCGTATTGGATTATAATTACCTGCTCGGCAAATGAGGAAGGAGTGGTGACTTTGAGGGTCTCTAAGAGATCATGGTAAGTCAGAAGACGAGGCTCATAGACAAACATGCCAGCATTGAAGTAAGGTGGTGGTGGTGAGCCCATGTCGGCTGGCCATTGAACCTTCTCAGGGCACTGCTGGCAGTATCCAATCTTATACTGAGGAGTCTTACTCCATGTCTTCTCACAAAAGCAATCCATCACAGCATAAAAATAACCCTCCGGCATGTCGAAAAGGTGATCGATATTATCAAACACTTGTATGTCTCCATCCAAGTATATCATCTTCTCATACTCCACAAACTACAAATGTATACATATACTCGAATTCATTCATTTACATATATGGTACATAGTTAACTTGCATGATTGAAATGCACGCATGACTGGTAAATCAATCAATTAAGGGAAATTTTTCTCTTTCCAAATAGAGTAACATGTTTTATTTATTTAACAACACTATCGATGTACATGAGATTTGAACCCAAAATATGAAGTACAAACCGGATGTTTACTAAACCAAATGATCATGCATAATACTTTGACAAGTTATTTTGAAAAAGTGTTGTTCCGTTTCAATAATCATGCGAAACTTTGTTCATATGTATGGTTTAAATCAGTGATCCAATATGTTATGTCCTAAATACAAATTGGATCGATGTTACTAAACCAAATGATCATGCGTAATAGTGTGATAAGTTATGTTGACAAAGTGTCTAGGTGGGACCCAAAAAATAGTGTCGGTCGATTTTGAACAATGAATTATGCGAAATTTAATTTTGTTTATATGCATGGTTTAAGTGGGTGGTCCAATATGTTATGTTCTGAAGTACAAACCGAATGTTATTAAATCAAATCAACATGCGTAATAGTGCGATATATAATATTTACCACTAAGCAAAACAATTACACACAAGGTTTATTAGTTTAGTACCTCCCAAATACGAAGCTTTGAGTAGTTGATGACATAATAAGCCATGGAAAATTGGGTTTGGTTTTCAGGAGGGTAGACAGGCTCAATCTGGCGCACAATGCATCCTTGAGATTCAAGAATCTGAAGGTGCTCCTCAGGAACATCAGGCAGGACGGCCACCACAAGCGGGTATGCAGATTTGGTCTTCCTAAGGCCCTTGGCCAGGCCAACCACACCTTTCCAATAGTCTCCATTTCCAGCCAAGAAGGTCACATAGGCCCTCTTTGGTTCTTTTGTCTCTGCAGGCGACATATCTATGGATAAAAAAGAAAGAGAGAAAAAAACACAGAACAAAGCAGAAAATTATTTGAGAGGATGGTTTTGGAAAGCAGAAGATCAAGAAAATTGGATGCTGAAGATTTATTGAGGATATTGAAGAAGTAGAGATGAGTTTATATAGAGGCATGAATGTTTGATGCGGTGGCATTTGATATGGGAAAATGCCAAGTCTGGGAAAAGCTTGAGTCAAGTGTATATGATTCTGTGTAACCTTTTTTATTTATCAGAACATACGTGGCAACAAAATAAAGAGATTGGACTGTTTGCATGAGGCTCTCAACTTTTTCTGTTTCAGCACATCACTCACTCATATTTAATAATTATTTGATTTTTTTTTTTAATATTTGATCATATATATGTGCTGAAAGTTAGGGTTTGATACTAAATAATCTTTTTCCTTAATAAACAGCAGAAATTCTTATTTAAGGATGCTTACCATATGTCATAATTTTCTTTTCTTTCAAGCTATGATGTTTCCCTAACGTTTGACCCCAAAAAAAACAAAAAAAAAAGTTCCCCTCTATTTTATAATTTTTCTTCTTTGAGGAGAAGTTAATACGTACCCATCAGGAAATCATTATTTTTTTTTTATCCTCAATCAACTTTCTGATCCTGGGTGACTAGGTTTTAGAGATTTTCTGATCATTTCGGGAATTAATTCCATAAGTAAATATCAGAAATCAATTTCAATTCTTTCTTGTTGAAGCTTAAAAAAGATACAAGTTCAGATTCCATTTAGGTACCAACAATAATGTTTTACCTTAATTGAGTAAGATTCTTCTAGATAGCAAACATACTTGCGGTTCTAACTTTTAACTACACCCCGTATGAGATTTATCTTTAATCAACTTATTTTTAATTAAAAACCAGTAAGACAAAAATGAATTGGATTTTATGCTTAAAATTAATGGTCTAAAATGAAAAATATAAATCATTCTTTTTATAGAATTTAGAAGGCTAACCATTTTGCATGGATCTTTTAGAGTGTTGTTATTTTCATCCACTTATCCTATTTTTCTACCTATCTTATCTTCCCACCCACCATAAAAATTTTAAAAAACACAATCCTATTTTTCCACCCACCAATATTCCTAAAATACCCTTTTAATTATTACCTCATTTCCTCTCTCCTTTATTCTCTCCGCTCATGTCTTCTCTCTCTCACACAGCCCACACATCTCTCTCTCTCATTTTTGCTGTATCTTATTTTCCATTTCTCACACTTCATCTCTCTCTCTATCTCTCATGTTTACTATACAAACTAAAATGGTTTTTTGCTATAATTTTTATTTTTATTTTTGTAAATATGGATTCTGTGTACATACCTAGCAATCTCTTTACCCACCTTCCAAACTTTCTGGTCCGCTGACCAGCCCTTGAAACAAACCTGCTCATCACATCTTCATGCAAAATATCCCCCACCAAATCACTGCATTCCTCAAAAACCAACCCATTAACCCCCAAAGCCTTCTTCACCTTCTCATGCCTTAAAAAATCCTTAGCCAAATTGGTTTTGTGAGGACAAAAGCAAAAGAAATTCTCAAAGTATATTTTGTATACTTGAATTGTAAATTTAAAGTATTAAGAGTTCGTCTGGAAGTGATTTTGGGAAGGCCAGAATCACTTATGGGGAAAAGCACATCCCACATGCTTCTCAATATAATTACTTTAAGTGATTTTAAGTGATTGGTCTATTCAGAATCACTCTCAAATGAGCTCTTAGGGCCAGTTTAACATTGTTGTGCCTGTGAAAATAATCGCTTCCAGAATTTGCCTGTGAGAGAAATAAATTGTGAGAGAAAGCAGTTTGGCGTTTGGTAAACTTTTTGTTAAAACCGTTGTTGTTATGGATTCCCATATAATCAAAAAATGATTGCAGCATAATCATTAAACCAAGTGCCTCTTCGAAACTGATTCATGCATAATCAGAAAATGAAAGCACCTTATTAGCTGATTTCCCTTATAGCTTTCTCTCACAACAATTTTTAACAATAAGTGATTTTCTCATAGTTTACCAAATGGGTTGGGTTTCCCAAATTTTTTTAAAAATCACTTATCACCCCAAATAAGCAATACCAAACGGGCACTTAATAACATTCTACTTTTCTCCCACCAAAACTCCTCCATCAAAATTAGGGGAAGACATATTGCTTTGGTAAAGAATCAAATTTTGACTTGTACACGAACAAGCAAAAGGCTAAGATATACTCAGAGGAATATCTTTTTGTTTTTGTTTTTGAAGAACAAAATGTTCCACACGGTTGAAACACCCATAGTGCAAAGATAGTATATGATATTGTGCACAAAAGCTGAAGATCCCTAGCTATTGTCGTTTACTACAGCTCATTACATATACTAGTTGTTGTGGAGCAAGTCGTTTTGATTTGAACCAAACACATATTGAAATCTGCAAGCACTTTTTTTGACATATGGTTGGACCAAATTAAGGTAAAGTCATGAGCAAACGATAACATTTTATAAAGGGTTTAGTTTAGTAACTAACCAACTTAAACAGATAATTTTAAATAATAAGTAATAATTCTATAGTTGTTGTGATCTTATTAATTGGTTGGAGTTGGCACAATGTAGAATCTGGGATCCATGCAGTGGCTGATCTATGCACATGGCAGGATGGGTGCCCGCCCATCCCAAAGTTTTTTAAAAATTTTAAAACCTCCATATGTTATAAGGGCAACCCCAAATTTAAAAAATTAAAAGCTAACCCAATATACATGTTGCCCATCGAAGAGGAAGTGTTCCCATATCTTCTCTCTCTTCTCTTGGCTACATCACATCAGCTTGTTTATCTCTTCTATGCTATAGCAATCCGACGGCAGCAACATCTTGTTTACCCCTCTATTTGTTGCATCTTCCTGTTATCTTGGCTGGGCAGTGAACAACTTGGGAATATATTTTCCTCTACTTTCTACAACAAAAAGTATTTTTTAATTCTCTAATTTTTTCTATATCTTTAATTATAGTTTTAATTTAAAATTGAGTATTTTAGGATTTACGTAAGGATTGAATTAAAATTTTGTGATTTTATTGAAATTACTTGTGGTGTTTGTTTTTGTTGTTAAGCTTTTATTTATGTATTGATGCATTTGAGGGTAAGACTCATTATGTTCCCATGACAAGGTGTATATTTTTATGCTTATTAATGAAATTCACTCGTATCTGTCAAGTTTACCATGTAAGTTCCGCTAGTTGGCTTTCCAATCCTGGATCAGCCATCCATGTAAAATATATTGTTTTATTTTTTCTATAAATTAAAAGAAGAAAAAACGTCACATTCGTTATTTATTCTTTGGTTTGGTTCCTGGACATGTATATACTCTATACTTGTATCCTGCGAACAAGTGTACATGGTGACACAAGATCATGGGAATCTGCCTGAATAATTCTGCATGCTTTATTTATTTATTTATTCTGAGATTTGGAAGCTGTACAAAGTAGAAGGAGAAGAGAAATACAGCAATAACATGATATAGTTGCTTTATAGCCTTTAAACGAATGAGGTCATTGCAGCTGAAAACTATATATCGCATACGTGGAGAATCATTGTAGTGTTGCTTTGGGTAGGTTGAGGATAATATATAAATTCCAAAATTTCTGTGCCTTTTTCTTGTGTAGTAAAAAATGATTTACTTGCATTGCATGGAACCTTGATAAAATGTATACCAATTTTCGTGGAAAGAACTTTCCAGTTTATCAGAAGATATGATTTAAACAAATTTACCGTTTTCTTTTTGACATTGCTTCCAATAAATTAGGTGAATTATTATTGGAGATGCACTCAAAGTTTGGTAAGAAAACTATGGGTTGTATCTTCCACGATTAAGATGTTTCGATTTTTCCTTATCATAAAACACTTAGAAAGAAAGAAAAATGTTAATTAAAGTGAAAGTTTTAGGGTGTTAGTTGAATTGGCACCGGTCTTTGGTGTGCTCCCAAGTGATTTGGGGTTTAAACTCCCATGATATGCATGTGTATGGGTTTCCCCATTCCTCTTCTTAATTTTGGCAAAAAACAAAAACAAAAAAGTAATAATTTGAGTAATAATTTTACAGAAAAAATGATAAAACATAAATTTGCACCAGCCGGGAATCAAACCCGGGTCTGTACCGTGGCAGGGTACTATTCTACCACTAGACCACTGGTGCTGCTTGCATGTCACTGTCAGTATTATGGTATTTAATGTTTGTTTCTCCTTTTTTTAGTTATTTTTTGATGAAACGGTTTATTAGTTACTAGGAAAGAAGAGCTAGATTTAGCAGTTTCTGAAAAGGAGGGAAGATAACAAGAAAGGGTTGAAAGAAGTTATAGATTGGGCAACGAAAGAGGACAATGAGAGTGCAGAAATGAAGGTTAAGATTAAATAGAGGGTTGGTGGTAATTTGATGTGAGATGATAGGTGATAAGCATAAATAATATTAAGAGCATCTCCAATGAGCTCGTTTAAAAAGTATGTTAGAGGAAAATTAATAATGATGGAACATTCCACTCTATTATGGGTGCACAAAACCAACTTATTATTGATCCATTTGTAATTGTTTTCACTTTTCCGAATGAGACCTCGATTTCGAATTCCACTCCATGGTAAAAGAATAATGATGGGTGGTCTAATTAAATCCCAGGGTTAATTTATGTTAGTAGAAACACCCTATGATTGAAGGGACTCGATCAATAAAATGGGAACATGGTCCAATCTTCCCTTGTGGACCAATTTCTTAATAGCACCTCAATAAAAAGTCTTTAATTGGGATGATGGGCCTGATGGGCTCATAGACCCATTTAAGCCCAAAAAGGATCTTGATAAACTTCAATGGGCCTAATTTCATCTTGACCCATGAAATTCAACATAATCACATTATCCATGCAAGTACTCTCTCTCCAAATCACTGCCTTATCTAAGCGAGACCAAAAGCGTTCAATTTCCTCAAAAGCACTGTGAGCGATAGAGAAGCAGAGACATGGCGTCTTTGGCTCAACAATTTACAGGCTTGAGATGCCCGCCACTCTCAACCTCGCGGCTCTCGAAGCCATCAGTCTTTCCAAAGCAAAACAAAATGCCGGGTTTGCTTCCCATAGTCTCAGCTGTGGCCATTTCCAACGCACAGACCAAAGAGCGCCTCAAGCTCAAAGAACTCTTCGAAGATGCCCACGAACGGTGTCGTACTGCCCCCATGGAAGGCGTCTCTTTCAATCTCGACTCTTTTTACTCCGCTCTGGAGAAGTATGACTTCAATTCTGAAATTGGAACTAAGGTCTGTCTTGTAAATTTTGTTTCTTTTTCTTTTCCTTTGAGTTTAAAGTGAAATGGGTTAATGGGTATGAGCTCAAATGAAGAAATTACATGTCTGTACGTCAAATTTGACACTGGGTTTGTGACTCTCTGTTATTGGGCTCACATTACGCATACCCAAAAGAACTCTTTTTTAGTTCTCTTCTATCTTTTAAAGTTGTATAAAGTTGTAGAAATGGGCACTAGTTTGTTGGTGGTTATGTAAGTTTATTTATTATATGGATTTGAGATTTTTTTCACTTAGCCTATAGCTTGGCATTGTGAGCTTGAGTGAGTAACCGCTACTGCATAGTCTTTGTGATTCCGTGGAAGATTAATTTGTTAACTTTGTGCATCTGAATTTCTTTTTCTTTATCAGGTAAAGGGTACAGTTTTCAATATAGATAACTATGGAGCATTAGTCGACATTACTGCAAAGTCTTCGGCGTACTTGCCTGTGCAAGAGGCATGCATTCACAAAATAAAGAGTGTAGAAGAAGTAGGCATAGTTCCTGGAGTGAGAGAGGAGTTTGTGATTATTGGTGAAAATGAAGCTGACGATAGCTTGATTTTGAGTTTAAAGTCTATCCAGTATGACCTTGCATGGGAAAGATGTAGACAGCTCCAAGCTGAGGATGTTGTTGTCAAGGGTAAGGTGGGTATCTGCTTGTCTTGGTTCCTTCCCTGGAGTTCTTGTATATTTGAAGCATCAAAAAGAAAAAAATTGTAGTCTTCCAGACAAATTTCTTCTTCTTTGCATACAAATTCATGTGTTTAACCATTTATTCTATATATTCTTAGAAAGCTCTGTTATTATGCAGGTTGTTGGTGCGAACAAAGGTGGAGTGGTGGCTGTGGTGGAAGGCCTTAGAGGTTTTGTTCCTTTCTCACAGATATCAACAGTTAGTTCTTTAACCTGGCTTCTAAACTTCCAAGCGTCTTCTTAGCTTGATATTTACACTATCTTTCTGATTGGATTTTCTTGTGTGGTAAAATAATACAGTTGTAACTTGTAAGTAATAATAGCCAAAATGAACAGGCAGTGATTCTCCATTACATTCTTTGCTTCTTTCTCCCGAAATTGTTTTCAATCCTGCATCCAGCTGTCACTAGCATAGTTCCAAATTTTGATCACATTTAGCCCTTAATGTTTCAGTATCTGAGTTTGTCACATTTACTTTTGTATATCTTAGAAATCAACGGCAGAAGAGCTTCTTGATAAAGAGATTCCTCTGAAGTTTGTGGAGGTTGATGAAGAACAGTCCAGGCTTGTCCTCAGCAACCGTAAGGCCATGGCAGACAACCAAGCGCAGCTTGGAATTGGATCAGTTGTCCTGGGAACTGTTCAAAGCCTGAAGCCATATGGTGCCTTTATTGACATTGGTGGAATCAACGGCCTACTTCATGTTAGTCAGATCAGTCATGACCGAGTCTCTGATATTGCAACAGTTCTCCAACCTGGTGACACTCTCAAGGTATAGATACTATATCCTAGGCAAGTTATTGGCTGAGAATTTTTTGCCACTCTGTTAAGCATTTCTAAACTGCTACTCTTTGTGTAGGTCATGATATTGAGCCATGACCGTGAGAGAGGCCGTGTAAGTCTTTCTACCAAGAAGTTAGAACCTACTCCTGGAGATATGATTCGCAATCCAAAGCTTGTCTTTGAGAAGGTATTTTCTGGATAATAAACTCCAAAGATCTTTACTAGTTGCACTTACTGGATAGTTAATTCCAGTAGTGAAGGTTGGTCTTGTCTTCTGGTTGTGTTTTTCCCCAATGGATAGTAATTTCTTGTAGTGAACATGGTCTTATAATCTTGTAGTCTGACAGGACAAGAAAAGCTAAAGTTTTATCATGTGTTTCCCTCTTCTCCTAATATTTAACATAATTGTACACTAGTTGGCTTTCCTGAAACCAGATAAATGATTGTATATATGTTTGTGATTTGCTCCAATAGGCGGAGGAGATGGCGCAGACATTCAGGCAGAGAATTGCTCAAGCAGAAGCTATGGCTCGTGCAGACATGCTTCGTTTCCAGCCTGAGGTACTTGCTGCGTTATTTCCTTATAATAGGTTCTATGACTTGATCTGAATATAAAATGGAAAAAAGAAGGCTAGATTAGGAAAACAAAATTGGATGAACTTAAATCAGCTTTTTGGGCGGATGAAAGTAGCCATCCAATGGGAAAATTTTACGTTTCATTTCAATCGCGTCAAAAAGAGTTTAACCTTGAAAGTTCTCATTTTTATTAACTTAACCATGCTTCTGTCCTTAATTTGCAGAGTGGATTAACCCTCAGCTCTGATGGGATCTTGGGTCCGCTTACTTCAGACTTGCCAGTAGAGGGTTTAGATTTGAGCGATGTTCCCCCGGCTGAAGTGACCAAGTGAGACAAAAGTTCTTCAGCATTTTGGGGTTTTTCCTGCTTAAATTTTCTTGTAGAAATTGTTGTAAAAGCACATACCCCAGCCTGCCTGTAATGCTAATTCACAATCGCATTGCTTTAACCAAACTGTTTATATTTGTTATTCATTTTTAATATATATATATATAGCTTTCAAAATGATTGCAAGTGTGGCTCATAAATCATAGTTCTGTACTTGGATGGCCGAGCCAAAGAACAAAACTAATGTATGATTTTTAGGATGTTTATCAACTAAACAGGCTTTGTTCTTTTTCTAGGTATCTATCAGTAAATGATATTGAATAAATGAAATGTGATTTACATTAACTATGAATCAATCTCAATTAACTAAATTCAATTTTTCTTTCATTTGGTCTGACACCATATTGAAAAATATGATCTAAGGAGAGGCTCCATTTCTATGGAAACACCCTTGATAATTGATATCAAATCTTTTTCTCTAACACGTAAAAATGCTCTTACATTCAAGTTGCCTAACAGGATTATGTCGATAGCTGCTTTTTTACAGTAAAAATTATACTAAGTAACATATTGGAGACAGCCTCCAAACAGAGAAAACTAGTGTTGTCAGTCTTTACAAAACTTGACGCAGCACTAAGCTGTCTAGCTTCCAGCTTTGCTGTTGCTCTTCTTGACTTTCTTTTGCTTCTGCTTCAATTGAGTGAGGCCTGCAGATGTTATCTTCACATTGCCAATAATTGCAGCAACCAGCTCAGGATCAGTGCATGCTTTCATCAACTCTTTCTCTCTAACTGTTGCTTCCGTCATGTGACTAAACAAATTCATGGCAGTTTTTGCAGCTACAAAAGATTAGAAAGATAGAGGTCAATGATCAATCTATGCGATAAAAGAAAGCTCTTGAAACTAATACAGGTGGGTCCAACATATCTTAGTGGTGGCCACCTCTATTAGAGAGGTGGTCAGCAAAGTTGTCAATGAATGTGGTACAAATAGTATTATTGTATTAGTCCACTCTCTACGAACGGAAAAACTAATTTATTACTTCCATTGCCAGAGTCAAGGGAAAAAGAATTTCCCAGCAATGCCTGTGCCTACTGCCATGGAAAGCATAAATACAAAAAAGCAAGTAGCAAGTGGGATAGTCATTTACCTTTCCCTCTCTTCACAGAGCCAGGAGTTATCTTCACGCGATATTTGTAAGATTGGACTGAGCTATAAGGACCACAGACAGGGACCGCATATAACAGAATATCACTGGGCAGTGGATTGCCAGTCAAGTAATCCACATCATTTAATTTCTCTTTTTCTTCTTCACCGATCTCATGAATATCATCCTCCTCAATTGTCACCTTGTCTAGTTCAGAAGCAGATTTATCCAAACCCAGAGGGTCATCTTCAACTCCAACATTTGCATGACTATGTAATGAATCATCTTGATGTTCTTGGCAATCCCGGGACAGATGACCTGGCTTTTTACATCTATAACATATTTTTGGGGCATCCTCAGGACCTGCTAGATTTAAGAGAATTGATGTTATTACAAAAAACTAATAGACTTCCATTAAACACGGTACTAATAAAAAATAACCAGTAAAGCCTTGGAGGAAGTACAGAAGATGATAATATACAGTTTGAAACAGTAATGAACCGTTGAAGATTGAAGATGACATACCGGGTTTCTTATCTTCAGCTGGAGCTGAATTTTCATTTTGAGGCTCTCCATTCTTCTGTACTCTTCCAGCAGACTGAAAATTCACAAACATTGTCATTTGGATCGATGATCAGGTCTTTTGAACAAAAATATGAGGTAACTCCGGAGAATTGAGGGTATAATTCCAAAGGATGTATTTGATTTTCCCACATTCAATATGGAAATTATACTTTTATAGTTGTTCATTCATACAGACATATCAGAATAAGAATTCCAAACTTGTGCGCCTACAAAGTTACAAATGCATGAGTGGCGAGGGAAAATATGCCAACAGAAAAGGTAGGAAACTCTTATAGATAATCAACTTTAAAGGCATGAAGACTCAAATTGGGAGCAGAGAACAAACAAATTTATAGGCTAGAAAGAATCAAATGGTTATGACGATCAATATAAGGATGGTGCAAGTTACTGTACTCACAGCTAGTAAAGCCATACGGATCCTTCTTTCTTCCTCATCCTGATCAGCGTACTTCTCTTTCATCTTCTTGAGTTTACCCTTCTGTCCACGACCAACTTTTCCACCACCTGGCTTCTTATCATGAACTTCCTTTTCAGGCGGACTTGCAGAAACATCGCGTTTCAATTTTTCGTTTTGCAGCTTAGCATGTTCTTCAGAAACACTACTGGTCTGGCCTTTCTTGAGCTTTCTTCTTTCAGCTTTTGAGATATGAGGTTTCTCTCTTACTGCAGCCTTATTCTCTTCAACATTGTGTTCCACTACCAAATCAACTGAAGAGGGTTCAACACTATAATTCTTAACGGACATAGCTGCCGATCCAAGCCCAAGAGCTCTATCAATGAGATCCTCAAGTTGTGGGGTGACAGATGCAACACCGTTTACAGCAACATTAACTACATTTTCCTGATCAGAATCATTTAAGGTCCTGTCTTTCTTGGAAATTTCATGTGAGTCTTCTGCTTTATCAATGGTTGTAGTTAATCCATTCTGAGAGGACATAGCCTCAGATAGGTCTTTCAGATCTGGTTGTTGGATAGGTATAGCTGAATCAGGAGTGATTTTTGATTCTTCTGCAAGTTTTTCCTCTGCAACTTCCTTCTCCGACTCAGAATCAGATACCTCTTTTAGAGGCCCACTTTCATCAACATCATTCGTCCCTTCCTCCTCACCTCTTACCCTCCTCTCATTCAGATGTGAACCCAAGGAGCTCTCATCCAACCGGAACAACAACCCAAAGCCCATAATTAGAGGGTGTGGGGGAAGAAAGTTCTTCTTCCCACGAATCATGAAACTCCCAACTGTCAGATACTCCCCTGTAGGAGCAGTTTTACTGACCTGGTGAGGATGAACCCACCAAGCACTAGTGACAATCTTTGAATCCCATGCCTGGCTGTGGCAAACCTATACGAAGCATCAGTAAAACAGTTAAATATTACACATCCAGGTGATATGAAACACTCACAATACCACAGCAAACTAATACGAAAACAAAAGCATTACAGGAAGGTCAGACTTACTGTGAAGCATCCAGCTTGGTTTAAAGTAAGTGGAGGCACTGGTTGTTCAGGCCTGTGGTTCTTTATCACCGTACTAGAAGCCCCATGCAACTCTGCGTGGACATACCTGTTACATAACAAAATCAACATCAGAAAGAAGATGCTAAGTGTGGCTATAATAAACAAGATGAGCAGAGAAGTGTGTAAACTAAAATTTCATGCAACCAGATTCTTGAAAACGTGACATTGACCAACTAAGAATTCCCATCTCGCATCAACATGACAAGAAATTAAATCATCTGCATTTATGAACAGGATTTCGTTTCTCTTCTCTTGGAGTAAAATGAACAAGAGAAATCATGAAAGGAAAAATGGAGAGAACATGAAAAGACGAAAGACCAAAGTCACTGGAAGAAGAAACAATAATTCAGACAAAAAAAATAAAAACAGGAAACAAGAGTTATCAATATTGCAACACAGAGGAATTTCTTGAGAAGAGTCAGCCATAGAGAAGATTATGAGACTAAGCACGGAGATTGTTCCAGTGGCCCAAACGAAGGACATAAAAACTTGTAAAATATACATAACTAAAAGATGCATATAAGCTACAGGAACAATTTTTTTTACCCCATGGTCATAGATCAGAACAGTCGTAAACCACTAAGTGCATAATTTAAACCTATAATTATAGTGCTTCAGTGGTAGTTTATGTAGGTGAGAATTTAAAAAAAAACACATTATTTCAACGTCTAAATTGACTTACAGATCTCCTTTTGACATATAACGCTTGACTATCATCTCATTTTGTTGAGCATCACGTCCACTGATAACCAAATAGTTCTCACTGCTGATAAACCAGTTAAATTTTTCAAACCAGTGAACCTTGCGCATATGTGAAATGGTAGCAACAGCTTTTTCCTGCATATTATTTGAAACAAATGTAATTAAGAACTGGAAAACAATTTATCTTATAAGAATATATTAGGCAATGGTGACAAATATTTACAGCTAATTGCCGTTCCTCTAGGAATACATATTCTTCATATTCTGGTGGTTTTGATGTTGACATATGGCACTCATCACACACATGCACACGCACAGTATTTATGCTCTGATGCTGTATTAGTCTGTCCTACCATTTATGACACTGCTGTGTTGAAAACTCATATTACATAAATAGACAAAAATATGGGCTTGCTACACCAAGAAGATGAAGCTACCTGTGACAGCTGGAGACGAGTCTTTCTCTCGGCAGCTTTAAATGCTTTTTCATGTGCTGTTACAGTCTTCTCCTGTTTGTTCTCCTGTTTTTTCTTTAGTTCATACCACCGCCGAGCATTGGCATGTGCTGAAAGTGCTAAATCAACTTCCACCTATAAGAGAGAAGAAAGGTAATGGATAAGATACTCATTTCTAGAGAAGATAAAGTAAAAATTGAAGCTTCAGACACACCTTGTCTGCAGGGAGAGTCTTCTCATCATCATCCATTTCATCAAGATTGTTGCTCAGCAGTAATGTCATGCAATTCCTTTCAAGCTGAAGCTTGTCAATGATGGCAGCAACAGGGTTTCCAGATTTCTTCTCCTCCTTCACCGTTCTAGCAATATCCTCCCAACTCGTGCCCTTTGCTAGAGCTACACGAACAGCTATTATAGCAGCATCCACATCATCTAGATTATATTCTATCAATTCCGCCATATTAACGCAATGATCAACTTCTTTCCTTAGCATATGAACACGATTTTCCTATATCATGGGATTGAAATAACTGAGATGAAAGATGCCGCACATACATCGTACACAGAATGTAAACCAAAAATATATGTTAACATTTGATACAGAAGAAACAGTGCAAAACCTGATCCACACGTATTTTGTTGAGCTTCTGGGTGGCAGAGCTCTCTTTCGCCTTTTGCTGTTGTTCTGACCTTTGGCTCTCAATTTTGCTATAAAACTCATCCAAAGAAGCATCAAACGTTTCAAACTCCACATACTCCCTTGATTTGAATTGGTTCAATAATATGGGGCAGAATTCATCATATATCTGCAAAATAAGTCCACAAATCATTTAAGATACCACACAATGGAAACCTGACTAGGCAGATCTCCTTCAATCAAGGGAAAAAGGGGAAATTACACTCTACTCTAAAGCATGTAAAGGTAAAATTATCACAGAGAAATCGGTAACCTGGCCAGAACTTCCTGGTTCAGATGGGGGATTACTCTTCCCTGAATTTTTGTTCTGCATCAAAATGTACCCTTCAGGAATTTTATCACCTGATATAACATCATGCAGCCAGTCCTCAAACTTTGCAACAGCTTCGACCAAAAGCTGAATTGTATCATCATCTAACTTGTTCTCGTTACAAAGTTTTGTATTTGGAATGAGGCCAGCATCTAATATAATATGCTCAGAAAGAGCAGGTCCATAGCCTAATGCCTCCCCAAGAACATTCTTCAAGGTGACCTGTTTGGATTTAGCATCACCAGTATTTTTACTTGACTCGGCAGGCTTCCCACCTTTACGACTTCCTTTTTTCTCTTTCGGTGCATCAGACACATTATTTGCACCTTCTTGATCCTTAACAGATTCATTGTTATCAGGTTCCTTAGAAAACGTAAGGGTTTCCTGCAACTTTGCAGCAGTAGTTCGCTCGAAAACTCGACAAATTTCAATTGGATAACGATGGCGTGACATGATCGCAACCCCTTTATCATCATCCCTATTTAAACGAAAATTGACCACCTAATTAATATTTCGAGTTAAGAAAAAGAATCAGAAGTTTTTGGGTTTCTCTTACTGAACACAAGTGAGCACAATCAGAAGATAGCAAACATGTTTCTAATCAATATTCAAGTTTTTGAGTGTCTCTTACGATTTATTACTAAAATGGCATAGGAAATGGATATTAAACACTAACCTATGCGAGCGCAGAAGAGTCATGACCATAAAATCGGAATCTGCGAGAATAACATTTCCTTGGGCATATAGCTCCAATATGACATAGTAGGCGTTAGCACCCAGCCCAAATTGAAAGAGAACAATCTGAGAAGGAGGCCACACAAAAATCAGAGGAATAACCCAAAAAGTGCAGAAAGTTAAATCCAACAATGAAAGAAGAACCCAATTGGAAGGGATGTTATAACTCATACCCTATCATATCCAAGCTGCCGCACATCCTCAAGCCTTCTTGTGCGTATATGCTTCCTCAATTTCAGTGTAAACCCAGAGGGAGTATTGCTTTTGTCCCTGCTCAGAAACCAATATGAATTTCAAAACTCCACATTCTTTTTTTGCATTATCTGTAAATTGTAAAAGAACCCAATGAATCATAATCATACCGAACATATGCAGTAGTGTGCAATCTGACGCCACTCTCCATCAACAAAAAGACCTTCTCGCTCTCGCCGGACTCGGTGACACCGCTACTGTTCATAAGCTTCAACATATAGGTCTGCAAATCCAATTCCAAACCACATTCAAAAACCCACATATTAAGAATGTAAATTTCATTTCATTACAGGATATGATTGATTTGCTCGAGGGGCTTAAGAGTGAAGAAGGAAGAGAAGAGAAAGGACCTTTGGAGAGAGATCGTAGACATTGGCACAGCGCATGCCGATGAGCCTCCGCAAGCACTTGACTTCGGCGGCCACATCGGCCGTGTTCATGCGCACCTTCACCATCTTCGTCTTCCTCCTCTCTCTTCGTCTTGGGTGGTCGGCGCGGCGGTATTATTAGCTTCCTGTGCAAGGCGAGCTTTGTGTTCTCTTGTTTGCTTTGCTTGCGGCAAACAATCAAACAGGGGGCTTATTTGGCCGTGAGGGATTTATAGACAAATTAAGCGGGGTCGTATTGATGGCGCTTTGGCACTTCTTCTTTCCTAGGCACGCGCGTTAAAATACTCTCTAATTTCCTAATCCTTGTTCTTTCAAGTTGATTAGTGTCATTTCTATCCTCTTATTATGTCACACATCATCTGTTAAATTTTCCGTCAAAATTGATCACGTGACCAGCATCAATGCTTTTTTCTTCTTTTTTTTTAAAAAAATTTCGGAAGCAACATCAGTGCTTGTTGGGGGAGTGTTAAGATGAGTTTGCCCTTAAGAGTTGGTCACGTGCCTCACTCCTAATCAATCAGGCACGTAACCAATGTACGACATAAGAAAATGAAAATAACGTTGACTCTCTGTTTGGATGAGGGAAAATGACTTAGAATTTAGTTGGAAGTTGGAAAATTAAAAAAAGAAATTGATAGTTCTCTTGTTTGGCAACTAAGCGCGGAATTTATTAAATGAGAGCGTCAAAACAATCATAGAAATTGGGGTATCAAATTCCCGTGTTTAATTTCCATTAAAATATGTGTCATTTCACAATTTTCATAGTGTCATTCACAAAATTCTATAATTTACAAAATTCGACATACATAAATCCAAACACTTGAAATTTTCAATTGCCAGAAATTGAAATGATAGAAATCTAAATTCCGTCGTTTTAGAATTCTATGTAATTTTCAATTTTTTCATCCAAATAGAGATCGAATTCATAGAATAAGAACCGAAATTATCGGTTTGAAATACTACTAATCTTGATAATAATATTTTTTAAATGTTTTTTAAAAAAAGACTACTCTATTAGTGAACCGACTTCTCTCTGTTCAATTTTTTTATTTTTGGTACCAAATTTTAGTTTAGTTTTAGGTGATTGGTGACATGTTGATGAGTTGACCAAAAAGACAATGAAGGTAGTGTTTCATTTTAAAAGAATTATAATTCAAGTGGTTAAAAAAATTTATCAATGTAGCCAACGAATGAGCTCCTCCGTTAATATTGCTAGTATTAGAAAAAGAAAAGTTGGGTATGGGTTTTTGTAGAGGTTGCATAATGTAAGTTAACGACAAGCAAAACAAAATGTGCTTTGTTTAATTTTTTTTGAAGGGGTTTTGGTTTGGAACCATAATGGCTCTTTGTATTTATAGATTCAAGGAAGCGCATTCTCAGAGACTTACATGCCAATTTGTGAAAAATGCATATCCCCGATCATGTCTAATTCTACCAAACCTCACTTTTACATGTCCACATCATGTTTTTTAAAAAACACGCAGCAGGAGATGGCAGGTGAAATCTTGATCATGACATCTCTCTTCGAATTGATTTTCATCCCACAACTTGCTCACAACTCATAAAGGTTCCACTGAAATAAATTACTCGTGGAAATATTACATTCTTTGTCTTGCATAACATAATTCCATGGAAGGATGCAGCCATGGCTCTTTTTTCCTAGCTGATGATTATGTAAGGCTTCTCTAAAAGAGGAGGAATTAAAAGCACTGTATCTATCTATATAAAAGCTGCCCCTTTTCATTTACATAAATATATAAAAGAGTATTGTTTGAACAATGTTTACACTTCTCAAAAGGATCACCTATTTATGTTGAGAAAGGCCTTCACATGGCATTCATATGAGGCCCAATTTCTGTATAACTTAACAAAGCTGTTGAACTTTGGCAGACTCACCCCAACATATTTACAAGTCAAATCAGGAGCTTGCCAGAAATAAATATCTACATGCCATTCAGTTCAAGCTTCACTCTGCTTTTGCAGTCCTTGTTTATTTGTGAAGCTCTGATACGACCATCAACACTTCCAAGCAGGGACATCAAATTAACAAGGCATGATGTATACTGTCTGCCTAGAGAATGGTTCACTCCACAGAAGATTGGAGCAAATGATTTGGTACAACTTCGAATGCACGGCTTCCTTCCATCAGCTCAAATCAAAGCCAGCATCTGCACTTATAGCATACATCAATTTGGTTTCCAGTTGCTCTTTACTGCATCAAAAGCATGTCATTAAGAAAGGTTAATGCGGGTGGAAGGAAGAAATTTAAGCATAAGAATACAACTAGAAAAAGAAAACAAAAGATTATTCAATTATAAGAAACAAACAAAAAACAGAGAGAGAGGAACAGCAAACCTCCTATATGGTGGAAGCTTTAGGAGATTCATACAAGTGGCTGCAGTTGGCAATCGGTCAAGAGCACCTTCAGATGCATTACCACCAGCCCTGTGGAAAGAGGCAGAAAAGGTAAACAAATATAAATTGAAGAGAAGAAATTTGGTAAACCAAACAGAGGTCCTCTGGGAGCACCCTCTTACCTCTGTATGCAAAATAATGGTTCCAAGTATTTGAATCCAAGCAGAGGTCCTCGGGAGCACCCGGTCACAAACCTGGATAAAAGCTGGTGTGGTTAGTATCTCTCCTGATGTTCATTAACTTCAAAGCCAATTAAACACAGGAAATTGAAATAGCCAACATAATGTGCTCGAGGGATTTTGTGACACGATAAAAACTCACTTTAGAAATTTCTTCTGATTTTCCAATGAAAAGCTTTTCAGAACTTCCCAGAACATCTCAATGACATAGTGATCCTGTCCAAACAAATAATGAACAATAAATAAGTTGCTGGAACTATAATTATGAGTAAATAAAAAGAAAAAGAAAAAAAAGGTCTTAATGAGAGCTATAATGTACATTTAGGTAAGATGGCGCCATTAAAATGTGATTAATGAAAAGTACAGTGGACAAACAAAACAATTTTCCCGCTCATGTTAGTAAAACTAAAAAGTTCAAACCCCAAAAGAAACGAAATCGTAAAATAATAACATTGATGAAATCACAAAACCATGTTTAAGTTTCCTCAAGGCAACTAAGAGCACACGCCAGTCACTCTTTTTCACGACAAAAACAGTTACAGGAACAGAATTGACTGGGCGGTGGAGTCGTGGAAACACCAAAAGAAATTTGGTTCCAATATGATATGGACATGAAGGCCAAAATGTTCAACCAAATTTGGAAAAGGCAAGGATAATAAAAGCCCATATAAGACCCCGATATTCACTTGTGAAAACATCCACACAACCATTAACTTTATAAGTCTCACCAAGCCACTAATATAAAAAAGCCAAAACCAATGTAAGGGAACTTACACTATGATAGCCACCCACATAGTTGGTGTGCATCCGTAGATCGTCAACATCCAAGCTGTCAAGTGAACCTGATATCAGAAGCTGTAGAAACAAGGTAGGTCAAAAAAAAAAAGGACACTTAGACAAACTTTGCAAAAACTAAGGACTGTGTCGCATAAATAACTCAACACAATATAGTCCACATTCAGCCTTTATGCCAATTAAAGACGAGGACAATCAGGAAACATTCATGCAAGAACGAGTAGAGCGATTATACCAATGGAAGAAATGAAAATAATACTTGAAAGAAATGTATAGTTGTCTCAGTGACCTAAGGAAATCAGAAAGACGAGTTACTGTAATATGAATTCAACTCGAGAGCAAATAAATCTTAAAGCCTTGAAAAAAGTTGAAGAAGAAAGAAGATGGAGGTCTAATTATATACAGATGTTCCAACATCGGTTTAAAGGATAACTGTTCAAAGAAATGTTAAATAAAATATATTTTACATCTAGGCCATCAGAGCTAGCAGCAAGGAACCACAGATGAAAACTCTACCTTTCACAGTGACCATAAAAATTACAATCAAAGACAGCCTACTGCATCAGATGATGAATTCCTGATAAACATTACCTACCAAGATACTCAACTGCATCAAACAATCCATTACTGATACAGCCTTTTCCTTCCTAATATAATTTTCATCAGATTGTAACTATGGAATAGATCAAAAATCCAAACTCAGTTTGTAGGAAACTTCGACACAAAATGGAACAATATTGATCTGACACCAGATTCCACCTATGAGAAACTCTAGCTTGTGCTGAGCATAAAACGCATGCACATGCAATATATATCATTGTCATGACCTCTTGTACTCCATAATGCCTACCAGAAGATTTTTTTGTTTTTTATTTAAGAAGAACAATCTAAATGCTCCAATGCGGAGACAGCATAGCAAAGACTGACATACATGATACATGTCTTCAGAGTATACTGTAGCTCTCAGTAATAATTTGTAACATCGCTAGAAACTCTTAAATGCAAAATAACATCACAGACACATATTAAAATGGATGAGAGTGACTAAGATTTTTTTAGTTTATTGATCTTATATCAACAGGCAAGCAAGAAGAGTGTATAATCATGTGATACTATGTAAACAAAGTGTAATCAACACGGCCTAGAGGTAGACTAATATACCTGAAGTTCATGCTCATTAAACATATCAATCCAATCTTTCTGTATAAGCTGCTGAAACCCCCTTAAGAAATGCGAACTTTGTTGACGTATCTGAAAATGAGAATGGGTTCCAGATGGAAAGTTTAAAGATGGGTTTAATTTTAAGATATGCCGATTAAACATATCGATCCAGTTTTGTTTCACCAAGTCATATTTGCACAATGATGATATACAGAATAAGAATGGTTCAAGATAAAGACTTGCACTACCTGAAAATTCAAACGGTGATTGGCAACAAGATGAATAAAAGTAATGACATTCTCATTAGTGACGCGTTGGTTCTTTCCCCAGGGAAGCAGCTCTTCTTCTGTTTGCTCTCCATATTCATTGTTTACGATGACAAAGTACAGTTCTAATTCTGATATATCACCTTTATAATGCTGCAGATCACAAATTTGGAAGGGGAAGGGGGGTGGGAGGAGTGAGCACTCCATAATTAACAAATCATTGCAAGATAATGATACAAAATGAAAAAAAAAAAAAAACACTTTAAAATCACAGAAAAACTGTCAATTTAAATGCAGATGATGGTGTCAATAGAAGCACAAGCGTTCAGTACAAGCTAAAATATGCCACAAGGCACACAAAGGAAGAAAGAACTACGTTACCTTCAAGAAAATAAGGTGGCGGTACAATTCTTGGTCCAATGAAGGCAAATCATTTAAATAGTTGTACCTAATCAACAAACAGAAAGAAAATTCCAGTATTAAGAAGATTGTAGTAAAAGATACTAGATAGAATCATGAAGTAGTCTGGTACGTCAGTTAAATATTGCACACTTACTTTTGTTTTAGTTTGCTCAGAAAGAACGTTGCAAATGGTATATCAACAAGAATCCCCTCAAACATGGCCTGTAAGGAGAAAAACATGTGATACCATGATGAAGCACCATATCGACTAAAACAGTACAGAAATTTGATACCTTTGCTAGAAGTATTCCAAGAAAGTGGAAGAATTGGAGATGTTGTTCATGAATCATTCCCGAACCAGGATTCGGGTAGAGTAAATGATCGGATGTTTCCTGGATACCAAGCCAAGCAAAAGGCAACAAATAAGCAACATGAGCAGAAATACCTAAGTCACAAAGTTATAATTTGTCTAGGTGTGAATATCAAATTTCTGACAGCATAACGCAAAAGATCTGCCATTTTCATTAGTCTGACCATATTGGGTCAGCTTTTGCCAGAATCTCTGCATACATCTCATGGAAGAACTGGACTTTCTAATGTAATTTTCTTATCAGAGAGCTGATTCAAAAGAGGAAGGGGATTCAAACTCTGTCTTGGATGTGGGGGTAAATGTTCTCTACCACTGAAGCTACAGGTCCCTAATTCAAACACCTCTTATTGTTTCATGTATGTAACTTTGAGATGTTAAAATGTAATGTAGCATCTTCTTTTGCAGAATCCAAAGTCGTGGCTTGTAAAAAGTGCCTAAATTTGAATGTGGATATGGCACAGGCTTCGGAAACATAAATAACAAAACAATCTGTAACCTTAAAGAGTCCATATTGCACATCAAAGGCTGCTCGAGTAATGTTCTCCATGAAGTCTTTGAAAATCCCACCACCATCAATTCCAGCCTCTTCAACCCCAAATTCATTTACAAACGTTACACGAATCTGCAAGTAAACAGGTAAAGGTGATAAGGTGATTATCCTGGCAACAGATACAAAGGGGAGGGTATATTACAGTTCCTTTCAAGTGCTAGCATCAAGTAAGCAGAAAATCATTTTTCTTAGTTGTGTGAAAGAGGCCTCAGAGCCTGTTTGGGAGTTTGTCCAAAGAGTCTGTCTAAAATGCTTCTGTAGATACTGCTCCAAATAAAAAGTGCTTCTCTGACCCCAAAAAGCACTTATCTTTTCAGTTGAGCGGTAAAAGATAACTTTTTTGGTTATTTGGAAGCATTTTCGGTACTGCTAAAAGCACTCCCAAGGCAACCTTCATCTATTAAATGTACAAAAACAAAAATGGACGAATTACCGGTCCTCGAAGATCATCTTCAGACAATGCACTCATTTGATTATAAGCATCTTCCAAGATCCGATCCCGCCGGATTCTGAATCGGTTTCTGGTAAATACAGAATTAGCCCCATGTCTTTGTCTAGCTGCTGCCAATTGTGACTGACAAATTGGTTTAAGAATAAACTAATTAAAAAATCTAAATGATAAGACTTAAGGTACATAAAGATTTCCATCTCTCTTAAAAAATGCCCCAAGAAAGGATTGTACATTTGAAATAAGAAACAATACTGTGAAAAATACACTGTTGACGACCCAGTCAAACTCCAGTCCCCAATCCCCATTACTCAGTTAGAACATTCCAGGCTTCCAGCTAAAAGTTTAAAGCAAAGTTTTAAACAATTAAATACTTACAGTGAATATTTTAACTCTGCTTGTGAATGGTACGAGGAAGGGAGCTTGCTTCAAAATGTCATTTGCTCGTGTATTTTCCATTCCGGCCTTCAGAATAAAAATAAAGACATTAGAAAACAGTGAAAGTAAGATCTTGGTCCTAGGAATGGGATCCATTACCTGTGAAATAAAGAACTCGTTGACACCATCAGCATGAAAGTCACTGGGGGATGTGAACTCTCGTCTATTATTCCAATCTTGCAACTACATATGCAACAAATTACCCCCAAAAAAAAAAAAACAAAAGGAGTGTAAAATTTCCTGTTCATTTGTGGACATATACAAAGAGAACCAAAAATCACAAAACCTGTGGTAGAAGGACAACCACAAAATATACTGCTACATGGAAAGTAAGCTTTTTTAAAGAACACATACTCAACATCTAAAGCTCATTCCTACCTGGGATAGGAGTTCAGAGGCTACAATGCTAACCCTGTGTTGAATGAACTCCAAAGGGTGCTTCTTGTTAGAAACAGTGTTGGTGAAAGATTTCAGAGGATTAGTGGGAGCCGTAGGATTCACCCAAAGAAGCTGCCATAGGGCCTGCAGAGAATAGAAAATCCCATAATACGACAATTCAATAAAATTACCAAGTAAAAATCACAAATCAACATAAGTGTAATAGAATTAGCAATCAGTACAGTACTGTATATCCTGTTTGTCATACATAGAGAACAACTAATTACATTCCTACAGACTCCTACAGTTCAAGAAGGATCACCATTCTTTTGATCAGTTGACAACAGATATTCAACAAGAATCACCTGTCTGAGTATGATAATTAGGACTCTCATATCCTTCAATGATAGTGGCTTTTCCTGCTCATAGAACTCCTCATTATCAACTATTGTAAGCATGTGCCTGATCCATAAAAAAGGGAGTCAAACGATCACAGTTAATCCTATCTCAAGCAGCCACATATTACTCTAGCATCAAAACAGCATACATAAAACAGGAGAAGAGAATGACTAGATACTTCAAACCAATAAAAAAATATCTACAAAATTCAAGCAAAATTAAACAGGGACTATTACTTGTACACAGGGCAGAATACTGCCAAAGGTAATAGCCAACCAGGTGCATCTCCTGGCAGCAGATATGCCAACTGCTCAGACAATGACAGCCATTTTTGGTTCTCATGGCACCGTTTCATAAAATTCCAAAGCACCGGAACAAGTTCAGTTCTATAAGCTAGTATAGTCATGATTCTCTCTAGAGGTAAGGTTTTGAAAGTAACATGTAGAAAAGCACAAGCCGCACCAACAGCTGACACCTCTTTATCATCCGGTCCATGGTGTGAGCCACTGGCAAGTGAAATCCCTCCAAACAAAACATTTGTCTGCTCAAAGAATTAAACAAAATCTTGCTCAGAATTAAGAGGTAAAGACATATTTGCTTAATATAAATGTACTTCAATAGAAAATAGAAATACATAATCCAAGATGGCTTACTAATTGCAGAAGGAAGCGCGGATCTATGGCATCACATATCTGTCGTTCCAAATCATTATTCAAAATCAAAACTACTTCCATTACATCATCTCCCACAATCATATCATCCTCGCCCATCATGAACTCTGAAAGTCAACATATGTATGTTCTTATGTAATGCAGAATTTGATGTATGTTGCACAAATTAAACAAGTGAACAGAATATACAGAGGGCTTCCATTATTTAAACAATGGGACCGTATATATATATAGACATCTTGGAATTTTAAAAAAAACCCCACTAAAAGGAGAGTAAGAGAGGAATAAAGTACAACATGTGGAAGGCATATACCTTCTCTGCTTTCTCTATTTGATGATTTAATTGAAGGAAGGGCCTCCAACAAGAATGTTGCAACACCAGCAAGGTCTACAGCCTGATATTATAACGAATACAACAAAATGGAGAACCAAAGCCATCAAAGAGGTTGCATTACCAATAAATACACATGCATAAAGTACGCATGTGTGAGAGTGCATAGGAAAATGACAAAAAAAATAAATGAGCATTGTCAAAAACCTATCCCTCCTAATAAGTTAGTCTTCCAAATTTTTCTTCCTTAATAAATCACGAAGTGCAACTGTCAGTAATATTGCTTGAACCTAAGGATCTCCTTGATTACTGACTACCAAAATTTTAGAATGCACTCCTATAATGGACCTAAATCATATTTTAGCAAAATAACATGTTGCCCATTTCTACTTATGATAGTAGCAGGCCAGTAATTACCATTTCAAATGAGCAGCCAGGCTGAGATAAGGCAACTCCAGAAGATTCTAATATATTTCCAAGAAGGCAGGCATAACCAGGTAGCTCAATTGATGTATCATTGGGAAGTACATGAGCATGATTTTGCACACAGAGTGCCATCTGACGAATGTAATGCTGACTCACCCCTTGTGTTGCAAAAACCTAAACGAAAAAAAGATTACAACAATTGCAGAATAGGAAATATTAAAACAAGAAAAAAGCACTTCAAAAGACAACTAGATCAACAACAAATGAAGGTAGGGAGGGATTCTGCAGCACAATGAAATCATACTGAAAGACACCTACAACTAATTAGATGAGAGAACTTCAAAAGAAAAAAAGTATCATTGTGGTTTTGAGCACTTATGTCAGCATGTGATGACCGTACGTACCAAGCCCTTCAAATTTACCTCTCCTAAGTATGGGAATAGCTTCCATAGAAAAGGAATCGTAAGAATTTGAGATGAAAAACTCCAGTGCGGATCGATGTTTGGGCAGGTACATGGCTTCTGACCAATGTGAGGAATTACAGCAGCAAGACTGCGTTCCAACGAAGATACTCTGCCAATGGAAGTATGGATCTTTATACTTTCCTGCACCACAATACTCATAGTTGTAGAAAATATTCCCATTTGTGAATGCCAGTAGAGTAAATGACAAATCTCCAGAAACAAGAAAACTAGAATATGTTGGAATAATACATAAACTAGAAATGATTAAAAATAAATAAACAAATAAATTCGTACAGTTAACCTTCCTACTTTAGTTAATAGGAAAGTGGATGGGTGGTAGAAAGCTTCTTGACGGCTAAGACAAGGTGATCCTTTATCATCTTTCTCATTCACTTTTATACTAGTGACCGAGATGTGACCAAACATGTCTTAATCTCCTTAATGCTTTTGTAAAGAGATAGGGGGGTTGGAGGGGTGGCTTTTGGGTAAAAGCCTTTCCTGTTAAAACAAAAGCTATGAAGTATGAACAAATAGCTGGAATCAGATACATACCTTTCCTGTTAAAATAATATCTCTATACAGGGTAAAAGCCTTTCTTTGCAAAAGATAGCTGACTGTCTTACAAGCCCATGGAAGCTTGGGATCTATCAATAAAACTACTGCTTCTAACAGTAAAGTTGTTGACACAGCTGCCTCCTCGGGGGCTGCAAAAAGTTGATCCTTCAATTGATTTCTGTCCAATAAAACACTTAAGTAAGCAACTCAAAAAACCATATTAATGTAAATGGCATTGAGACCAACAAAACCAAAGAACTAAGTTCATATTCTACTTATATTGCAAATGACTCCTTTACAAGTCAGCAAATCCTCTGCTATAGCATTATACAGGTAAAAGGTATACCATACAATTAGAAAGAAAATATATCGTTTATCCCATGACTCCATGTTATATTAGATATGAAAGAGACTTCATCACGGTATAAGTAGAATGTGCCCAGGAATGAGAATCGATATAATGACTCAATTAGTGATTTTATAAAATAATCAATGAATAAATGAGATGCTTATGAAATAAATGAGCTAAGCATAACAAACAAACCAACACATGAGATTAACAAATAAAGCCAAATTGGTAGTCTAAATCAAAAGAATCAAATGACCAAAAAATTTAAACTGAGTGGACACAACCAACCTGTTTTGATGAACAGCCTTAACACACAGATATGCAATTTGCTCTACTCTGTAATTTATCAAAGCATGGTTGGACGAATAATCCATGCCTGCAAAGAGGCTAACAATATCCCCTGTTTCATGATCAGATATTGTCAATAACACCAACAGGTCCTAAGCAGTGTGAAACAAGCAGAACCTTGAGAGGTTCTAACTGGTCTTTATTAAACTCTTAAAACCAAAATTACTATGTAATTGTACCAAAGGTTAAAAAAGGTGCTTTCTTTAGCTATTTCTTGGCAAACTTTGAAACAATTCAACAGGATAAGAACTAAATGAATCGCATACTTGTAGCCAGCTCCATAATTATCAAATACATCATGGATCAGGGTTTAATGTGAAGACAGCCTAGTCATGTCCCTTTAAATCACAATCAACTGCACGAAGTCATGGACAGTTCAAGATCCTTAATGGAAGAATTGGCATGTTATCCTTGAGAATTGTTCGGGTAATTGGTGATTTCCAATCTAGAGAATACTGGTTGAAGGTTTCAAGTATACATTTATCATAACAACCTACCATAGATTAGTTATATCTTTATAAACTTCTTACTATCTTAAAATTTACAGAACCATTAAATGAACATCTCTAAATAACTTAAAGAACATTAATCAGCAGGGCTAGTACATACACTGCTAATATATTCATTACTTGGAATTTTGGGGGAGAGGGACGGGTTTCAGGTTTAAGACTTAAAAATACATGAACAAGTAGAAAGACTGTAATAACCATCCCTGCACTAAAATGAAAGTTCCAGAGAAGAGTCACCCACACCAATTTATTACATGAGGTTTTCTTTTTCAAAAAACAGGATTTATTATGTGAGATATATTAATCAAAAGATTACTTGAAAAGACAGCTTTTGAAAAGGAATATGATTAAAATTACCTGTGTCTCTGACAAATTGCTGAAGCAGCCGGCACATCTCCACAAGGATGGAAAAATCACCAACACTTTGAGCATCAAAGAAAAAAGTTAACTGGCGGAGAAACTCTGAATCAGGACCAAAACTAAACCTGAATGCACAGAGACAATTCGAACAAGGTGAAGATGCTTAAAGCAGAGCATTAACTTAATTGCCAACTACCACAACTGAAGAGGAAGTTAACATATAATAAGGATCCAAATCTTACCTGTCCACATTCTGGCAATGTTTCCCATATGTTCCATTGAACTGCTCTCGCACTTTAGAATGTTCGGCCGCTGCTACCTTTCTCCCTCTGAAGCATTTCTGTAGTTAGTAATTAGTCAGCACTTTACAAAACATAGATGGATAGTAATTACATTGCCAATCTAGACAACAGCTTTACTCAGACAGTTGAGTTGGCTATCTCAAATAAAAGGAAATTAAAAAGCACTCATTAGCACCTATCAACATAAGTGGCATGGTAGAGACATCATTTGCACATGGATATGCGGTAAAGCTGATAACTCCGTGTAATGTAGATCTAAATTGTGTAATCATCTGCTAATTCACCTTTTCTTGTGCATCAACAGATTTTATAGCAATACGTAATAATTTCACTAATAGAGCACCAAAAGGAGAGATCATATGTATTACCTTCATGCCATTAAATTTATGCCTTCAAATGTACTTACCTTTATTGACCAGTCAAAATATAACTTGGAAAAACATTCTTTTAAATACCGTCCTTGAAGGATTTCACGTTTTGTCAGAAGGGAGGACCCAAAATTTAGCACTCATTTATTGGAAAAAAGAAGAAAGTGACAAAAAGGTAGAATAGCAACAGATGAACGGTAATCTTTCTCCTCTACCTACATTAAATGGGAGGAAGGAAAAGGAAACCACCTTTAAATATTTGATACTATTTCCAGCTGTATGATTTGCTTATGTGCGTTTTTCCTTTCATAGTTTATATTTTTGGAACTCTAGTTTAAGATAATTCTTATGAACATTCTAGTTCTCAAAAGATTAGACATATCATTTAGGAGAATGTGTTTGGAAAACGTGCTACAAACTAGAAAACTAATATGAGTTTCTCACATCTAGGTCACGTATAATTCTTCTTTTCAGTAATAAACAATTGAGGAAGAGGGATTTGAACTTGGTATCTTCTGTTTACACGATAAGTGTAACTAAAAACTGAATTATGCCTCAGACACATGTAAATCGTGTATACATTTTTCATATTATTTTGTAGATGTCTAGTAAGGGTTTACTTCTAGAAATTCCACACATGTTCAACATTTCACTCTTCACATCATCATCTACTCCAAACATAAGGTTGTAATGATGAAAAAATTTGAGGGTCTGCATAGATGTCAACTCATGTTAGCTGCATTTCCCCATTAATTCGTGAAGATCAACATAACGGACATTGGGACCCACAAATAGCTGAATCCAGCTACATATTAATCTGAAAAGTACGTCCCGCTCAATCAGGCATAGTACTTTAGCAGTTAAATGCATTCAGGATCAGCTAAAAACAAAGGCTAGATTAACAAACGTATCAACGGCCGCCTATTCTCTTGATCTTCACAAAATCTACTCATATGGCTCCGAGACAATTAAAAGACATGTTCATATCCATAAACTACACAGATTTATAAATAAAAAAAACCTATCATTCAATGCACAAACCATCACCAATAAGGGTACTAAGAAACTCAATTTACTGTCTTTTTCAATCGCACCTACACGTATAATGTGGTAACATAGCGACAACACATTAGGTTAAAACTACTATCAAATTGATGCAATTTTCACCAATTCCACAGAGTCTTAACTTTTTTTGCACTTAGAAGCTAAATCAAATCGCACAGACAGTGAATGCAGAAGTCCAAACCTGAATTTTAAGTGCAGCCGAGTTTTGCTGCCGTAGCCATAAGCGGCGGTTGCGCTCTAGCCTTGTTTGCTCCAGAAGCTTCTGTCTGTCCCTTTCCTTGGTACTCCGTCCCCCCAAATCAACTCGCTTCCGAGTCGATGAATCGCCCGAGAAGAACATCCTTCCCAATTGACTCCGTCAATTTCAATTTAAGCCCAAGCGACGAGAATTGGGGTGTATAAGGCTAGGTTTAATGCTTGAGAGACTCGTTTCAGACTCTGCGAGTGTTTGATCGAATGGAAAAGTGGGCAGAGAAACTAGAAAGAGAGAGAATTCGAGGATGTATCGTGAAAAAGGAGGAGATTTTGTTGTTTGGTTAGCGAGGAAAATAGGAGCGGAAAAGAAAGCTCAAGAAGCAGCAGTGAATGCGTATTGGCTCGCTATTCCCCTTTCCTTTTCTTGGTTGGACTGGAGAATAGACGTCCACTCGGCAAATACAATAAATTAAATTTTATATGTACCGTCAATAAATTAAATTATATATGTTTTTAATAAATCTTATCTATATATATAAAGCAAAAGTAAGATAATTGTGAAACATTCAAAATATCAGAAAATGTCATTAGTTAATGTTAATATTAAGAATTGAAATTATTAATTAAATTAGGATAATATGGTAAATTCATATTTTAAAAAATTAAAAATAAAAATAAAATCAGATAATGTATCCTATTTTTATGAAAAATAACTACCCATTTTTTCTTTTCTTAATTATAATAACTTAAAAAAGAAAACCAATTGGCACACGCGTGAGCGTGTGGCAAGGGGCTAGTATGTATAAAGCAAAATTCAGAGAAATGATAAAACATTCAAAATACCAAAAAATTATTGCAAACATTAAGAATTGAAAGTATTAATTAAATAAGAATAATATGATAAATTCACACTTTTTCATATTAAAAAATTAAAATTAAAAGAAAAATCAGATAATAAATCATATTTTTATGGAACACAACTATCCATTATCTTTTTTAATTCTAAAATAAATTTAATTTTTTTTAAAAGAAGCTTCTCTCAGGTGCGGAGAGGCTAGTTAGAAATAAAACAAAAGAAGTTGGAGAGAAATATTACAATCAATTTCACACACTACAACTAGTCTGTAAATCAATGCCCTTTTTTCACAAGGTTATACGCCATTGGCTTCTTCTCATTAGACAATAAGGTTTTAGTTACTTGTAGGCTACCCTCAAAATCTTACATACATACTTAATTCTGTATAGTTGGTCAATGCCCTGTCTTGAAACTTGTTTTGATGCTTTGTTTCATGGTTCAATTAAGGAATCTTTAGTTGTTGTTTTTTTAAGGCCTGGGTTTTTGGATTGAAAATTTCTTATCACAAATATTTATCTATATATTTGCAGGGGTTTATATACTTATAGTAAGGAGGAAGCTAGGATTTTCAAATTGTAAGAGCATCTCCAATAGTAGTAGCAAATTAAAGTTTATTAATCTATGTGGCAATTTGAAAAGGTTTGTTTGCTACTTTAAGACTATAACAGCCTATTTAACAGCTTTGGAATTCTTTTTCTTATTTTTATTAAAAGCAATAGTAATTTTATTGATAACACATAAAAAATTACAGATTACAGAATAGCTACAATGCCGAATATGAGTACAACATCTCCAGTGACCAAATACAAAAATAAATTGGTTTGATCTGGAGAAAATTACACATGCCAGAAAAACCTAAAACCTCCAATTCTGCAAACAAAAGAACATATACTCATACCTACAATACAGATCCACCGCGCAATGGCAGTAACGGCAAATTCGCATTCGAAAAGTCAAACACTAAATACAAACATCAACAAACTCCTATTGAGTTTCTGAAAGTTTTTATACTAAAATAAACACAGAAAAACAAAGACACCGCACCACATCCTCTCCAGCAAACCAAAGAGACTCGTAGCACCAACCTCTTATTTTGCATAGGCAAAACCTGATCCCACACAAACCAGCAACAATCACTTTTCCAACTCTAAACATCTAAACTGGAGCAAAATCTATGTGAGTGGACCAAAAGTTGCAACAAAATCATGGCGTCTATGATGAATTGCAGGACTTGCTTAAAAAACGCAACAAAAACCAAAGAAAAATGTTGGGTCGACAACACCACACTGCAGCCATCCTAGAGACAGAAAGACACATCCAAGAACAACAAAAGTCACCAAGGACCTACACCATAAAACACACAAATAAACAAATGAAAGACAAGATCCAGATATCTGGGCAAGATGACCCAAAATCCAAACGAATTTGGGGAGAGAATGTGATAGGGAAAGAAAACTAGGAAATGAGAAAGGGAGATGAGGAGAGAAAGATGGAAGATGTGGAAGCCACCCACTCCCAGAGGGGGACGGTTGCAGTGCAAGCTCACAGCTTTGAAATTTTAAAATAAGTGAGTCACATCAAAAAAATTCTCAACCTCTTCAACCTCAGTCATTAAAGCTGCAACCTTTGTCAGATACGGAGGAATTGAAAGGTAATTAGGGCCCACACAAAATTAGAAATTGAATTCCTGATTTTGGAGGAATTCAATTATTGGGTGGGAGGTGTTATTCTAATTCCTGGATAACTAACCCATTAGGAATTCATCTTTTTTACCCATTATATCCTCACACAATTTTAAAATTTTAAAATTTGCCATATACTTTAACCCAACAACGAGAACATTTTAGTAATTAGTACCACTCATATCCCAATTCCATATGGTTTAGTAAACAACTTCAAAATGAATCAAGAATCAAACTTCCCTTAGTCTATGATTTAGTAGAAAAATTCAATAGGAATCCGAAAATCTAATTCTCCTCAATTCAATTTCTCATAATCCAATTATAGATCATTAAACATGCCATAAATGTTTTGAAAAGACAAAGTCAACTTGTCAGTCATGAAGATATAGAAAGGGTTGCATCTTTGATGATTGAGTTTGACAAGTTTGTTGGAGGGAGTTTTAATAATGTGTCTCAACTATTTTAGCATTCAAAAGTTGTCGAATAGGCTATTAAAGATGCTCTAAGGCTGCATATTGGAGTTTTAAGTAAGTTTTTTCTTTCTAAGTATATGAGTCTTTCCTTGATTGCTTATGGCTAATTTTATTGATGCATTGTTTTAGAGGTTACTTGATGTCCGTTTTGGAGACAACATAAGTTCTTGTTCCAAAATCTATTGTGTATATGCATCAAACTAGGAAATACCTTTCCAATAGGTACAAGGTATGTATGATGACTTAATCAGGATTTGCAAATTCATTTGGGTTAGGTTTTAATGAGTTTCATACATCAGTTAAACAAGTTCCCTAGTAACAATAGTTTCAAAAGCAGTTGAGTAATTTTTCCGTGTGACAATAATCTATCCACTCATATTATTCAACACGCGTATATTTAATTTTGCAACTTTAAAATATAACCTTGTTCATTTGGTCTAAAACTAGCCCAAATGATCTCCACACCTTTAAAAGTTTAAAATATGTTGGGCTGAATTAGAATTTAATTTTAAGCCCAGCAGAAACCAGCCCCAAGCAGCCCAAGGAAACGTGCTTCAAATGGTTGTTCCCTAGACCCTACACACAATTGACAATATGAATCTACATACAGACTTTTCAAATCTTAGCCCTGTAAATTCCAAAATATTTGATTTGGTCTCGAAGTGGTCCAACAAATTGACAGAAGAAAAAAAAAAACACAAAAGAGGGAAGAAGGTCAAATCCATTGACCAACGTGTTCATATTATAAAAGCAGCAGCAGCAGCAGCAGGCAGATTGCTAATTGGCAACTTGGCCAAAAGCTTCTACAAGAATCAAAGAATCTAAGACTTTGCATGTAAAATATTCAAACATCCACGAAGACCATGGAAATAAATAACACTTCTAAATCATCTTTGCCACAGTAACATACAAATGGGCAAAGTTGGTTATAGCCCCACCTTCAGTGTCAAACTAAGATTTTTCTGTAAACCCTAATTGTTAGGTGTTATTGCATCTTCACATTTGCAATTGATTTAGTGCTTCATTCTAAAACATTGAGCAACAAGAACACCTTATATTTCAGAACCATCTAGAGACCTCATAATTTTTTACTGCAAAAATGCTTGTGGAGCTGATTCACTTGCAAATTCCAAGTTGACATTTTGGTTTGACTTTGTTTTTCAATTGGGGATGGGGGTTGGTGTGGTAAAAGTAAAACTCTGGTTTTGACTTCCTTTCCTAGCATCCATTGTTTGGATAGGTAAAAATAGGTCAGTTGGGGAACTTAGGTTGTCAACTCTGAACTGAAATCATTACTGTTGAAATTGAATTGTTAACTCAGGCCAAAATCGCATTCTGGGGAGAATAGAACTAGGTCCTTTTTTTCTTGCAACATTATTTAATTTGTGAAAGCTTCTTTTGTTGACTTTTACAAGCAAGCATGTAATTACTATATTTATGTTAATTACAATGAGGTTAGAATAAAATAATAGGGCATCATGAAAGGCTTTGGAATGCGAAGCAGATTGGCTTTGTAGCATTCACATTTTGGTGGCTTCTGGTTAATTCAAAGCTATATTTTTTTATAAATTGTCTGAGAATTGCAGGCCCTATATGATAAGCCAGTTTAATTCCACTGAATGAATCGATGCTGTTGGGTTTTATCCAACCAAATGTCGCTAGCTAGTACTAAATTACTAACATATATATATATAGAGGACAAGAAGTATGTGACAAGTTCTTTACTTTCAACTTTGGAGAGAATGTGGAGCTGAAACTCAAAAATCATGTGCTTAATTAGTGACTTTATCTTTGCCTTTTGTGTTTAATTTACCAAAGGGCTTGGCTTTGAGTCCTTGGCTCCTTGCTCAAGCTTTGCTCCGTTCTTCCTATGCTTTTTCACTTTTTCCCATTCATCTGTCTTTATTTTTTTTTTTTGGACAAGTTCATCTGTCTTTATGCTTATGGAAAAAGAAGATATGAATAGTATACCCTGAAAAGAAGGAATATAGCAATATAATAACTGCAATTTCTCATATCGTTTAATACAACGAGCACTTGTTCAGTGTGTTTGACGCATTGCATCGGACTCTAATAACAATCACCAAAAACTCATCAGACAACCATTCATCTCGCCTCGGACAAAATTCAACACAAAAAAGTTTTCATTGATCTTTCAACTAAACTATCTATGTGATGAATGAAATTACGTGCATAATTCTCCAAAAAGCCATTATTAGTATCATTACAATCATTTGTTAACTTCATCAATTTGACTTCCCTAATGCGTATGATGGTACCCACATGATTTACCCCCTAAAATGAGTTAAACTTTAATCACTCACAAATGACTATCTTGGTCTAATTTTTCGACATGACAATGGAGTTTACTTGCTTGGCCGTACTAATTTCCTAACATTATTGAAAATGAGAGACTTAGTGAGGATTTGTTAAATAAATCGTTATGAAAGCCAAGTGCTAGTTTCTTAGTGGGTAGTGTAAAGCCAAGAAAAAAGAAGCTTAATCAAGGAAATAATGGGTAATTAACTAATACTTTTGTGAAGCAGCACAAGTTATTGAAAAATTTCAAAAAGTAGGGAAAATAAAAAATAAAAGATACCTCAAAGAGAAGTCGTTTTACAAGGAGGACTTAAGGACTTTGATCGTAAGAGGTGCCATTGAATCTGGTCTAAATTTTTCATCAATATCTCTAGTCTTATCACATGTGTCTTGACATAAATTCATGGCTCCACATACAAACACATCGCAATCTTCATCCAATTCTCTTCCCTTTTCTTTTCACTTGCACAGTTACAAAACCATTACCATCAAATTCCATGTCGTCAGTATCCTCGTCATTTTCATCGTCACCATTATTATTCTCATGATTCTATCATAAAACCCTTTCCCTTTTTTGCCTGTTGAAATCTAACCACTGTTCTTGTTGACCATTGTTCATGATTTGTCTCACAGCCTCAAAGATTATACACCATACATGGTATTTGGTAGCTAGCTATTATTTTCAAAGAAGTAGCTAGGTTTTGGACGCATGAGTTTTTGTAGTTGTCATGTCACGTTATATCAACGTCGCTCATCATGTTCATATTGTATTAGAGACGTTAATAAATGGCTGGCACATACAATGACTCATCGACATATTCGTTATAAATCCTATTTATTGCTATCTTCTAACATTAAACTCAAAATCAATCAACGATTAAAAATCGTTTATGCAACGCTAAGATGATCTCCTCCTCCTCCTCCTGCAATCGCCTTCAAAGGATGTCTTTGTAGCATGAATGAATTGGGTGATTGATGTATATTTAACTTATTAAATGAATGACACACTATGATTGTACACGTATGGGTCAATCTACCACATCAAAACGTAACTTTGGACGGTGAACTAATCCATATCATCGTATCTCACTATTAGGATTCTCCTCTAACCTGAAGCTTTTAGCAAAAATTGACATTTGTATTGGCGAACTAGCCATAGCATATAGGACAACATAATTTGCATACGTGCACCAATCACAGATTGACACCACTAATACTATAAGTATTGCTTTACGCTTCCCCACATACATGTGTAAGCATTTGCAATGGTTAGCTTAGGTTTAAGTACAGCCAACGCGAATCATAATCAAGGACTGGATGGCCGGCTTGAGTGATCCGTGTCTAAAGATCCATCTTTGTCTTCGTCTTTCCAATGAAAGGTCACCAACCCTAAATGGTTTTTTATTTATTTATTAATGAGTGTCTAGTTGGGGAAAGTCCTTCAAAATGGACATGATCAAGGATATATGTAAAACATGTGTTGGTGAAACAAATAAGAATTCTTACCGTCAGTCGTTTACGTGCATCGATTATAATTAACAGTTATCGACTATAAACATAAATGATTAACAATAACGATTGACAGTCATTTATGATTGTAAACCTCTTTATTACTCCTTAACAGTATAAACTTCATATCCATCAAGTGTTTAAAATCAGCATCAATTCAGACCACTTATAGTAACAACAAATTAAGCTCCGTGGCATCGGATCTCCTCCGTCTGCCACCACCAACCAGTATGAACTCTTAAGTAAGAAAGATTGTAAAAAGTTGCACTATAGCAGCTCAATGGAGGCAATAAACAATCAAATCAAGCATAATGAGTCTTTTTTCTTCTTCTTTTAAATCAATGATTAATCTAAGAAAGCTTACGATAGACCACCTTTTTTGGCCTAGTGTAGCAACAACACGCTTGTCCAAAAATAAAGCGTGTTTTTTTTTTTTTGGGTAACTAAGCGTGTTGTTAATCAGAGGAAAAGCAATCGAGCCATCTAATTATGTTTAGTTTAATTAAAACCCTCTAATTTTAGTTAGAGACCAACATAGTTACGCATACTAACAAAAATGGCAAAGACTCTGGGGAACACGAGAGGACACAACTTTAGCCTTGGAGCCCAAGCTTTTCAGTTTTTAACCTTAAAAAAGGGAAGGCGTGCTGCGTGCATCTAAGAGATGAGACACTGGTCATCATCTTTTTTTTTCCTTGTTTTTCTTGGTCTCTTTGGCGGCTTCCTCATGCTTAAGCTTCGTTCTACACGTCATAAGGAATAGAACCAATAAGTCCAAAATATATACATATAATTAAGACATAGTGCTGCATTTTCTTTATATTAATTAATATAGTTCCGTTAATTTAAGTTTGAGAAATTTCTCACACACCACTATAATATATCATAATGTATCATAAAAATTCGAATTTGAAATTATTAATTTGCAGATTACATTTATATTATTATATATATTATTAATTCATCTTATGTTTGGAGAGGTCCATTAGCAAACAAAAGATAAGTCAGCTTGGTCTCTGACAACAGGACCCTCCTCACACTCTCTCAATTGGCCAAAGCCATGCACTAAAATTAATCTAAATCTAAGTAGTCAAATTAGTTCGTTAAAATATAGGATATGTCTCACCAGCTCAAAGACCTTTGGAGTTGCAGGCTGACTCAAAGAATCTGGAGAGGCCAAACAATGGGAACATTAAAAAAAAAATAAAGAATTGGCATGAAAATGAAGACATTAAGGTTGGGCTATGTAGGGCTGGGGTTGGCATAAAGGCACTGCAAGAGGCAGAGCCATCCATTTGAGCATAAATGTAGGAAAATTGTAAGATCATAAGGTCAATCTGGGCAGGCCATACATAGTACAGAGCCCCTCACCTTCCCCCAAAGTAAACCGTTATCAAGTTCGAGTGGATATTCGTGTATATGATTGGTCTTGTCTTATGAAGTCTACCATGCGCAAAGTTTAAGTTCAGATTGGATTGATTGGACATATTGCCAAATACATAGTTACATACCCTGTTCTTTCATGGACTCGAGCTCTATATTTTCGATTTTTCTACGATATGTATCATATACGAATAAATTCTACATAGTTATATCGTGACGGTTTTGCATTTCCCTATTAACTAATGTATCGATTAATTGTCCTTACTTTTGTTTTCCACTTAATTTCCTATTAAAGGATAAAGATCTTATCCAATGCATGAATTTAGAGCTCATGCAAAAGTTGAGATTAATTTACAAAGATGGTTGGTGTAGGATTGTAACCTAGTGCTTGTTTGTCTTTAGTTTCATAATTAAAAATACACGAAATGAATAAGATGATTCTTTAATTCTACTTTTTTCAATGTCCTAGTTTTTGTTTTGTTATTTTTTTGGGGGTCGTTTGACAATGTTACAAGCGTGCATAATGAAAGATACAATGGATTGGTTCATTTTTTCACGGCACACCTTTTTACCTCTTGAAATTATATTCAACTAAGCATATATATGGGATTAACGGATTATATTCAAGTTCGAAACACTTGTATTAAAATAAAAGTTTTAAAAATTATATTCAAACTAATTACATTATATACCCCCGTCAAACAATCATTAAAATTTGTATATCTACCTAACACATGTGTATAATGTATACTTGTTGAGAAGAAAAATACATACGCATGCCTCTTGGCCTCAATTCTCAAAGAGGTCAAAACTAGGGTGGGAAGAAAAAAGGGTTCTAAAACTAAGTTTGGGTCAAAGACGCTTCACATATACAGAAGAAAAAAGAGAAACGACTAAAAATTATACAAATTTGTAGATAAAACTGTCAGAGATGAGAGAAGAAGAAGAACACCGGCCAATAGAAAATGTCAACCAAACCACATACGCCCTTAAAATCCGGCTTAACTTTTGACAAACAGACCAAGATACTGTGGATGGTGTTCAGTCTGTCACTGTCATCATCCATCTCCTTTATTTTTCCTTTTTTCTGGTTTTTTTATTGATCGATTGGTTTGATTATTGATTGTTGAGCATATGGCTCGGAGGACTGCGAGGGATGAAAACAAAATTGTAAAAAGTTACTGAGAGAAGAATTGAATGGAGTTAGTTTTGATGATGAGGATTGGAGCGTCCTTTGGAATATTATGCTTTTCTGTGGGAACAGTATAAAGTAGCTTAGAAAGAACGAAGTGACACATCTTCCTTTCATGGCCGCGTCGTTAGTACAGACCTGAACCAGATGCAGCTTTCGTTGCTTAGTTGTGCATATATAGTTACAAAGGTTTTGTATCGGAACCTTTCGTTATTGACATGGATTAAGCCTAATTAATTGAGATTTCGATGTTCGGATGATTTAAATAGAAACTGGTTTTTTTTTTTTTAGTGGGCTTGACTTAAGTAGAAACTTGCCCCAATAATTATTTGGGACTATGGAGAAGGGAAGAAAAGTGTGGTGAAAAAGAAGACGGAATGAATCAAATTTGTAGACTTCAACCATTTTTTTCAGCTTCCTACCTACTAAGAAATTAACAATTACTGCTTTAAAGGGACAAATTGTCACACATGTTTATGCCAAAAAAAAAACGATTGAAACAAGAGATGAGTTGAGCCAACAAGTTAAAGGTGAATTTTATATGATGAACAGTGCAAGAAAAGTATGTGGCTGGATGGGTCACAATCATGTTTTATACTATTTCGAAGCTGCTGGAACTGGAGGAGTGCATTTACCTGAAAATTCAAAACTGGTGTGAAATGAGTGAAAGAGAAACTAAACTGGAATTTTGCGCCCAAAATTCTGAAATAGACCTGCAATTGCTGCTGGTGGGTTCTGTGATGGGAGCAGTTTTTAAGTCCCAGAAGAAAAAAATTTGGTGATGGTGGTGGTGGGACACGTGCCAAAGATCTAGAGCATGGAGTCCATAGTTTTCTTTTCTTGTTCTACTTTTCTCCCTCTGGTTTCCTTGGGGGGAGTAGGAGCTGTGATTCTTAGAGTCCATAAATATACCCCCTATATGCCCCAGCTTTTGAAGAAAAACCCCTTTTCACACTATACTGCTACAGTCTGTAGGCCTTTTTATATATGATTAAATTTTGATGGTGGATACTCAAAACTATTTTTAAACCAAAGGAATAATTCAAGAACAAAATTATTAACCTCGTCACTTTAACAATCTTTGTGTTTGTTGGGGGAAGGGGTCCAAATAGTACTTGCTCTGCACAGTAAAAGATTGTTTTTTTACCCTGCCTCTCTCTCAAGTGGAGTGACCCAGATAGTAGTGATTTCTTCATTTTTTTTGGGTTTACAAGATAGTGATTGTGATTTCCACATTGAGTATTTAGTTGTCTAGGAAAAAGTGTTGAAGACGTTATCTGATAGTTTTCTATGATGCCCTTTCGCTTGGTTAAGGAAAGTTGACACCATGTTTTGGGGATGGCAATTTGGATTTTTGGGAAGGTCATTTCTACACTCTTTTATCTTTTACAAAGATGTCTTGAACACGTACATATTAATGATTTATAGCAATTAACATATTATGTATTTCATTTACATCAACAATTATAGTCGTTACTCACTCGTATATAAATAACTGTTAAAAACAGTCATTTATCTTTTAATCTAACTTTATAATAAATACATATGTACTATACAATAAACAAAATGAACACTAGGGTTGTACAAATTTTTATATAGGGATCAGGTTGTTGAATCAGAATAATAAATAAAATGGTTTTCTTTTCTTCACTTTTTATTTATATTGGAGAGGGAAATTTGGATTTGTGGGAAGTTCATTTCTACACTCTATATCTTTTACAAAGATGTCTTGAACAGTCAATCACTCACATATTAATGATTTATAGCAATTAACATATTACGTGGCTCATTTGCATCAACAATTATAGTCGTCACTCACTCATATATAAATTACTATTGAAAACACTCCTCTATCTTTTAATCAAATTTTATAATAAATACGTATGTACTATACAATAAACAAAATGAACACTAGGTACAAATTTTTATATAGGGATCAGGTTGTTGAATCAGAATAATAAATAAAATGGTTTTCTTTTCTTCACTTTTTATTTATATTGGAGAGGGAAATTTGGATTTGTGGGAAGTTAATTTCTACACTTTATATCTTTTACAAAGATGTCTTGAACAATCAGTCACGCACATATTAATGATTTATAGCAATTAACATATTACGTGGCTAATTTGCATCAACAATTATAATCGTCACTCACTCGTATATAAATAACTAAAATAACTGTCTCCTCTATCTTTTAACCTAACTTTATAATAAATACGTGTGTACCATACAATAAAGAAAATGAACAATAGGGTTGCACAAATTTTTATATAGGGATCAGGTTGTTGAATCAAAATAATGAGTAAAATGGTTTTCTTTTCTTCTCTTTTTATTTATTTTGGAGAGGGCAATTTGGATTTTTGGGAAGTTCATTTCTACACTATTTATCTCTCATAAAGGTGTATTCAATAGATGATTTATAGCAATTAACATATTACATGTCTCATTTACATTTATAGTTATAATCACTCGCTCTTACACGAATAACTGTTCCAAACACTTCTCTATCTTTTAACTACCTTGATAGTAAATATAAGATAAACAAAATGAACACCAGGGTTATACAAATTTTTATATAAGGCTCGGGGTTGTTGAATCAGAACAATGTATAAAATGGTTTTCTTTTCTTCTCTTTTTTCTTATATTGGAGAGGGCATAAGGGATGTCATGATTGGTTTTGTAGAATTAGAGATATGTTCCTTTCTCACTGCAAAAAGCTACTTCATCGATCGATGTGTGTTTCAATTTCGAGAGTGGATATATATATAAAAACGTACGTCCCTAGCAATGTAGGCCTCATCATATGAATTAAACTATAGCTATTAGGCACTTACACCTTATTCATTGCCATACGTGCTCTGTAGCAGATTCCTGCATAAAACTCCATTAATTTAATAAAAACGTTATCGATATATCACTACTAGAAAACCTCATTATAAACCCGTGACATATATTCCTACTACTAGAAAACCTCATTATAAACCCGTGACATATATTCCTATTTGAATCATCACCAGAGGGGCTAGTCCCACCAAATATACATAATAAAAAAAGGGAGTTTCACTAAAATAGTCAAAATGGAGGCTGAAATTATAAAAAAACTCAACATCCAAAATACTTTATAAACATACCCAAAACCCATCATTACACACACTCAAAACCCATTTATAAACACACTCAAAAAATATACAATTATTGATGAGTTGATTTTGGGTGTGTATCTGTATTTAAACAGTATTTGAGTATTTTTATAAATATCTATAAAAAAAAAACTCATGGATGGAAATGGGGTATGTGATGTTTCATGTGACCCTTCCTTTTATTTATTTATTTATTTTTATGTTTTGTTGTATAGCTTTTTCATATTTCGGCTGGTTCCTTTTCTCTGCTTTGCATCTCATGGCCATGGCAATTTGATACTCATTGGTTTAAATTACCCAAAAGAAGACAAGAAAGAAAGATACCATTGAGTATATAAAAGATAAATTAATGTATTACCAAACAAGCGATAGTATTTTAACTAAACCCTATTTTATAGAACAATTAATGAAATGATTTATACATGTATATGTGACAATGTGACAACCGTCCTAATAAAAAACTTGAAAACACAGACATGGTTTTCCGACCAAAACGACGATAAAGTTTGAAGAACAGAAAAGATGTCCCCTTGCTATATATAAAAGGGACAAAGCCGGAATTGGGATACAGAGTGAGGAGGAATAATAAAAACCTTAAATTTAGCAAGGTGCATGCATTGCATATATGCATTGGCCCTAGCTAGCTAGCACGTGTTGATCATGCCATCAAATATTTGATCCTATTTTTTTTATATATATTTCATATAAGACAGAGATTGTGTCCATGGATTACTTTCAAAGTGCATGTTGTGTGTATCTATGTTCCTGATCATATCATATATATGATCCAATTTTCCTTTTTCTTTCCCTGTTTTTCCTTTTTTTTTAATCTTCAAAAATCCCCCTCCAACTACGCTCCAATTCACAGGTTTGATGGCGTTAGAAGTCATATATGTAACTCAAAAAGTTAGCACATGGCCAATATTTTACGATGAAACTAAGAAATTGGTAGCTTAAGCAGTGATTACGAGTATCTATTCATATACATTCAGTGTTCTTTGTTCGATTTTCTCCTCGAGTCCTTGTAAAAAAAAAAATTGATGGCGAAAATCCACCACAATAACTATTATCCTATAACACCATGCCAAGGTAGAGAATCAACCTCTAATGGAAGTTAAGGATATATCATATATTCGTGGTGATGTTTGCTAATATGGAAACAAAGAGAAAATGGGAAAAAATACAATAAGAAGATCAGAACTTTGGGAACACAATAGTATTTCTTTTTAATATGAGGGACGAAAATTTGAACTTACAACATCGTTTGGGAATATATAAAATATACAACTAGATCAAAAGTTAGTTGATTAGTAAGCCAATTATTTAGTAGCAAGAATAAAGATACATTAACTACAATAGACTAAAACCTTCTCAATTAATTACAAATGGTAAGGAGACACATGTTTACCGTGAACAGAACTATGTGGCTGACAGTCTAGCCCAAACGAGCTACAACGGTGATTTTGGCGTATACCCTCTTGACTATGCTCCATCTTGGATTGGCACCTTATTATTTGACGACGTGAAGAGGGTCTCTAGGACCCGCTGGATTTGTTTTGATAATAGTTTGTTTTGTTTGTTGTTGTGTGTGGCCCCCCGCCCCCTCCCCTCTACTCACCAACAAATAAAAAATATAAGGAAAATTCACTATTATACCCAATATAGGAGTCTAAATTATAAAAAAAAACTTTATATGAAATATACTTTATAAACACACCCAAAACTCATTTACAACATAACAAAAAGGTTTTTAACTTTTTCTAAATTACAAAAATGCCATCAATTTCTTAAAACAAGCCCAACCCTAAAGCCTTATAAAAAAACCCCAAAACACTCGATAGGGCATTAAAGTAATTTCATAATTAAAATTCAATTCAATAGGGCAAGTAGTCATTTTTTAAGTTTTTTTTTAAGGTTTGTTTATAAAAATAAAATGGTGTAGGTTTTTTTTTTTGTTTTTTTTTTTTTTTTTTGTAAATACCACTAGATGTCCCCACACCCGAATGGTGGGATTAATTCCCGCTCGGGATTTGGCTAGCCTCTAGCCACAAAGTGCTTCCAACAAATTTTAAATACCTTTTATTGAGGCAATAGGTAGCTCGCTAGTTGAAGGTGAACCGCACCACACCTTGTGGTTAGAGCTAAAAAAGAGTATACGAGTAAAAATCTCAAAATTGTATTCATTAACAATAATGGTGGTACCGGAATCAAGGAGTACATCTATTGGGTTTCTTTAATTATCACGAGCACATTGTCAACTTTCGAGCAACTTAATCACCAATTTGCAATGATATTTGATGGCCATCTACTGTGCTTTAATTTAAGTGGGATAAGAATTAAATACAATGAATTAATTAAAGTTGTAGCCTTTTTGCTAGGTAATCGAAGCATTTATTTGGAAGAAACTATTAATTATCAGCCTTTTAATTAATCTATATTATATACAATGTAAATGATGTGATTAAAAACAAATTAGTGCACGATAATACAAGATTTTGTGTTGAATCAAAGCCGACCTATTAGACGTGTGGGGACAGATCTCTGACAATTAAATTTTGCTAAAAGAGTTTATTTTGAAGTTAATAAGTGTAAAGAAAAGAATATTATTTAGAAGGAGATTATATATACAGATAGAAGCCTCTACCAAACTACAGTAAAAGATAAAATAAGAGGGCAGTGAGCAGTCAAATGCTGTAGGTTGGGGTTTGTGACTATTTATTGCTTGCTTCGACTAGCTACCAGTGGGGAAAAAATAAAAAGAAGAAGAACGTATTCTTTTCTTTAATTGTCAATCCATGCAAAAAAAGAAAAAGAAAAAAAATTGTAATTACAACAAATAATTGAAGTACAGGTAATCAATAGGATGTGTATTATTCTTATATTGGTTATTTGTTTATGTTTTATACAATATTAGGGATGTAGGAATCGAGCTTAGGAACTCGAATATTAAAGTAAATGTTACATTTTTTAATTAGAAAAGTCTATCTTATTTTATTTCTGTTTGGCAATGGGGTTAGATATATAGATCTCAGAGTCCACTATATCTAATGGCAACGTACATAGTTAATAGGACCACACAAAAGAAGCACTTCCCATGTCATTCTCCATATAATCACTTTGAGTGATTTTAAGTGATTTTGAATAGAAGCACCTCCTATGTACTTCTTTATAAAATCACTTAAAACCACTTAAAGTGATTATAATTAAAGCGATTATTTGCCTATATATAATCAATGCCAAATATAGTTGTGTAAACTCTTCACTTGGCAAGTTGGTAGCTTTAAATATTTAGATTGAACATGTCAATGGATATATGTGCAAGGAGAAGGGACCCCCTTCTCTCCCAACAAAAAAAAAAAAAAAAAGAAAAAAAAAAAGAATCCTCCACCCGTAAAAAAAAAGTGGTGCCAATACATACATAGATAAAGTTTATTTGTAATTCTTTTGATCATGTGGTCCAAAATTTTGCTTTTTTTACTTGTGATTCTATAGAGATAAATTCTGATTTGTGAAGTTTATTACGGCATCTAATTAGCAAGCACAAGATCAATTTTACTACTTAATTAGAGTATCCTGTTGTTCCAAAAGAATAAGAATAAGAATAGAAGAAAAAAAAACAGAGTATTTAATTAGTACAAAACATTCCCTCATCATCACAAATTAGAATTTGGTAAGAAGAAAAAAAAAAGTTACAAATGGTGCCCTCCTAAAAAAGAAAAAGGGCAAGCATGCTTCGAGAAGGAGAAAACCATTTTCCAAACCCATATATGCACGCACGAATTAACAGAGACGCACACAAACAGAGAGAGAGTCAAAAGGTCAAACTTCAAAGCCTCTTTCTAACTATAATAATTACTTTAGCAAGCTTAACTTAAGTGTGTGTGTTAATTACTTTAATTAAACTATAGTTAATTAGAGACTACAAAACAAGTCCCCATTGCGGCTTCGCTCTCCTCTCTCTCTCTCTCTCTCATCTCACATGCTTAACTTTAATATTTTTTCTCAATTTTCAAACCCATCTATACATCTATAAAAGCAACCCTCTCTCCATCTTTCCCGTACATCCATCCAACTCCCTCTGTCTCTTCCTTCTCTTCCCCTCTCTCTCTAACTCTCTCATTTTCTCTCTCTAATAATCTCCGAGAGCAACCAAAACAAGCAAAGAAAGCAAGCAAACCCTTTTTGCTTCAATCAACAAGTGTGTCCATTTAGAGGAACTATATATATATATAGAGAGAGAGAGAGCGAGAGAGAGATATGGACCCTGTTAAAGGAGGAGGAAGAGGCTGCAACAACTCCTTATCAGCCTCGGCCACCATTGAAAATGATATTCATGAGGAAGCTGAGGACCAGATGGACCTGAGAAGAGGGCCTTGGACTGTTGAAGAAGACCTTGCTCTCATGAATTACATTGCTAACCACGGCGAAGGTCGCTGGAACTCCCTCGCTCGCTGTGCAGGTAAATTTATTTTCCATGGCTTTTTTCACAACGTGATGATCAATTTGGTCTTATTTTGGGGCACCTTCTTTCTGCCTTTTCTTTGCTTCATTGAGATGGTTTTTTTTTTTTGCCTTACAATGAAAATTCCGTGTGAAAGAATGAAACATCCACCAGATAATTTGTGAGCTGTGGTTGGAAATCTCTATGCTTCTTCTTTTTTCTATTTCTTCCTTATTGGGTCCTATGAAAAGGATTCGATAGAGTGGGAAAAGCTTCACTTTCTCGAAAAAGAAAATTAGTGCGTAAAAATAAAATAAATTTGTGAGCTGAGCATATGCTGGATTGATGATGATGTGAACTGTATCTTCCATGATCATGATGATTGTTCTTTAGCCTTATTCCAGATACTAGAAAGAAACCTATATTTTGGAGAACCCAATTGTCATAAAGTATATATGGGAATGACTGTATGAGCAAATAAGAAAGAAAGTACTAGTGTTTGTTCTTAAAGAACTTTATTATTATTATTATTATTATTATTAGTTACTTCAAATTATTTTGCTACACAAATATCTAACAAAATTATTGAACTTTTGCAACCAACCCAGGTCTGAAAAGAACTGGAAAGAGCTGCAGATTACGGTGGCTCAACTATCTCCGGCCCGACGTCCGACGGGGCAACATCACCCTTGAAGAGCAGCTTCTGATTCTTGAGCTTCATTCTCGCTGGGGTAACAGGTAATTATAATTATCCAAATTAAACATCATCAATCAGAATCATAATTCTAATCTATATCTAAATACGGCTTTTCTGCCCTTTATTTGTTGTTTTCTTGAATTAACCCTAAAAAGTAAAGACTAAAAAGCAGCATGTTTGTTTTTGTGGCAATCACAGATGGTCAAAAATTGCACAACACTTGCCAGGAAGGACTGACAATGAGATCAAAAACTATTGGAGGACCCGTGTCCAAAAGCACGCCAAGCAACTCAAATGTGATGTCAACAGCAAGCAGTTCAAGGACACCGTGAGGTATCTCTGGATGCCTAGGCTGGTCGAAAGAATTCAAGCCGCCTCCGCCGCCTCCGCCACCGCCACTAATTCCTCCATCACCACTGCCACCGCCCCAGGGGCCACCTCTCACCACTTCAACAACAACAACAACAACAACAACACCTTCCAATCTTCTTCAGGACAAATGTTGTTACAACCAAGTCATCATCACCAATTTGGGGCATCGTCACATTCACATGTCACACCAAGTTACACCCCGGACAACTCTAGTACGGCGGCCTCATCAGACTCTTTCGGGGCTCAAGTGTCCCCGGTTTCCGACCTGACGGATTATTACACTCCTACTACTACTGCTACTACTACTATCTCGGTTAACAATAACCCTACTCCGGATAATTATTTGGTCCAAGCAAATCACCAAGTTGGTAGCTATGACCAGTGTTTCAATCCAGGGTTGGGATCGGAACATTTCCAAGGCATGGAGCAACAAGACAATTATCAGTGGGGCGTGGACGGTGGGGATATATCGGACAATTTGTGGAATGTTGAAGACATGTGGTTCTTACAAGAGCAGCTCAGCAACATTTGATGATCGGACGTGTCGAGTTAATTACAAAAGGGGTTGAAAGTGATATACATTCATTGTAGAGATCAAAACCAACAAAGGAAGTAAAGAAATCCTATTTTCGGAATTAGAAACGAAACCCATTATCAAAAATAGAATTAATATAATATTCTAGATTATTTCATGCTTATAGGATTTGTGAACAAGGACTTAGATCTAATTGTGGATTAATTAATTTTCGGTTTGTGTTTTCTTTCCTTTATTTTTGAGTGATGAAATTTGTAATTTCAGATTTAATTTAATTTATTTTAATTTTCTCTCTCTCTCTCCTCTCTCTCTCTCTCTCTCTCTTAATTTTTTTTCTTCTTCTCCCAATCTCATAATTCTTTGAAATTGATGGTATTGAAACTATTCTTTGTCTTTTTCTTCCCTTCAACCAGTGATTGCATTATAGAAGCATGGATATTTTTAAAATATAATATAAAAAAAGATGTGCATAATTGGTTCCACCATCTTTACTTACACGTCCTTATTAAACAGTTAATTATATATATGTAATTAATTAAGTTAGTGCAATACTTTTGAAACCCTTGTCCATGGGGCCTGAACCAGGTTCAAGTCCCCTCGAGTTTCTAGATCGCAAAAAAGGTAATTCGCAATGATTTTCTATACGTGTCCTTGTGGGATTTGTGGACTTGTAACTTAAGCTAGCCATTGAGGACAACTTTCCACAACTTTTAAAAAAAAAAATCGAGAGCTTTATCTTGTTCTAAAGCCATCAAGCCCACCCAACCCAAACGTACGTTTCCAAAGCTTCATTTCTTTTTTGTTTACCGTCGTACGGACATGACAAGATGCTTAATTAGAACCCATTTAGCAAGACAAAACACAGATGGTGGGTGACGTGTGCTCATATAATCCAAATCTTTAGATGGGTAATCTTGTGTTTTAGCTTTTGTTCACTTTTTTAGGGTTCTAGAATTAGGATTTGTTTGATATGTTCGTTTTAAACTCGTTTTGAGATACAAAAGACTTATTAATGTAATGGTTTGGAGTAAATGCCTCCTTTAAAAAAGATTGTGAGTTTGAATACTAATAATATCTATGTGTAGTGTGTGTAAGTTTAATATGTTCTCACCCATTTCAATAAGAAAAATCTTTAAAAACCAAAAACTCGTTTTGAAATAATTTATAAAACGCAATAACACTAATTTTTAGTTCCTTTCATTATCGATGAATAATAATTTGTATTGTTTAAAACGAAAAATAAATCGTGATTTGAGGGGAAAAAAAATGTAGGTCGGCACGTGCAAAGGTGAGAAAAAAGTGGAAATAAAACGTGATGGAATGGTAGACTACGTAGAGATAGAGAGAGAGAGAGAGAGAGAGAATGAGAGGGGGAGTATGGCGGTATGCGGCGGGAATCTTTGTAGGCCGCGTGCCCGTAAGAGAAGCCACCACAGTGGTCCCAGTGAGGGAAAGGTGTTGAGGAGCTTCCACGTGTAACATGCGTAAAGGGCAGGTAGGGTGCTCTTATTGCTTTAGCTAGGCCTCCTGGACAGAAGCACTGACAGCCGTAAGCCTTGAACCTGCCCCTAAAAAAATAAGTCCACCGTATGACATATACGTACACACTTCATGTACGTATATCTTTATATCGTCTACCGTATGTAATGCTAAGGCCACGTTTAACAGTAGGACGTGGATTGAACTATTTCAATTATAATAAATAAAAGATCTAACTATAATTTGATATATTGAGACCGAACTTATTACAAATATCACCCAGACGGATGAAAGTAATAACAAAAAACTTAAACTCGACTCAAATCTAATCCAAAACGAGCCATCAATAAATATGCTAAATGCTGGGATTAAGATGGATTGAATGTACAACTGGACTCCACAATCAGAAATGGTGTTGAATACTTATCTTTCGGCCACGCTGATTTCCGATTTTTCAACTTTTTAATTCAATGCACAGCTTCTATAAGTGGGTCCCGCCCGCCCTCTCCCTTTCCTTTCGAGAGTAGACCATCTCCTACATAGCGACTTCTGAGTCAAGAAGTGGGACCAATTGTGGCTTGCGTGGCATCTTGACTAAACCTTATCGCGGGGGTGGGTATCAGTTGGCTATCGAATGTATATAATCCACATAAACGAAATATGTACATGTGATTTCATTATACAAAACCGTAGAAACAGATATTCATTTTGATAAGAACGAAAAGATATCCCATGTTAGCTCAATTTTTTACGGCAATCACATCTATGATCAACGAATTGTTGGCATCCCACTAGTGTAGTGGTAAGGAGCTTTGTCTTCACCTAATTAGTGCTGAGTTTGAGGTATGGATTATAAAGCGTGTGTGAGTTTGCATTCCCCTCCCCCTTCCTAACTGTTAGAGCACCTCCACTCTAAAAGGTAAGAGCAAGGTAAAGGCAAGATAAGGTTTGTCACTATTTATGTGAATAGTGGCATCCCTTCGTCTTTTTCCGTTCCCACTCCAATGGTCTTGCTATTGCGCTTTGGAGCCAATTGTTGGGCCTAGGCCCCCTACTGCCCGGTCTGAGGAGGAAGCGTGTGAAGTGCCCTTACCAATGGTAGTTTGACAATGTATGTAGGAGTTTTCATTTTGTGTTTTTATATAAATTATTTTTGCGCTTTGGAGCCAGTCGTGTATTGACAAACGTGATTCTGGCAGGAAGGAGGAGTATTTTTTTTTTTTCAGTGAAGGAGGCAAGCAGTATCCATCTAGTTATAGCTAAAGATTAAGCATATTAATCCCTAGGCCTAGCTTGTAGAATCTAGCTGTTAAGCTATCTGATGAAAAGTGGAGCTACGGTATGCTAACTAGGGCAATACTGTGGATGATGAGTTCTGAGTTACGATGGATGCATGACTGTTTGGTACAAGGAAACTTTTATAGGGCGGACTGATCAAAGCAACAAATGCTTTGATTTCAGCAAGTCTTTGAGATTATATTTTGTAGCTTCAGCAACTCAGTAGTGTTCTTCATATGACTGATGAATAAAATAATCAAGCAATCCCAAAAGCTGAGTTAGAAGTTAAATAACTTGATCAATAATATAATCTGTACAGTGCCATGCATGCATACACTAGTTTTATCAGTCAGTTAATTAGTTAGCATATAATCTTTTGCTAATGGCCCTCAACGTATGCATTAACCTTGAATAATATAATTGTTTTTAAACACTAATGTTCATGATCATGATAGGAAATTATACCCAGACTATTTCTTACTAGTATAAAATCGTGCGTATACGTAAGAACGATTAAAACTATCTAATTTTGTAAGGTCTAATCTAAAAGACGGGTCGTTTGATACAATTAATCATTTTGTCCTTTGAGATTTAAAGTTATAGCTACTCTCTAGTTCATCATGCAAACAAAATCACTGGTTAATCAAGACCATCCAATAAAGCAGCCATTTTAGTTCCTCAATTAGAGAACATTTAGGGCCACACATGTTTGCTTATTATGAGTTATACACTTTATAATGATAATAATAATAAAAATAATAATAATCACAGATTCACAGACATAATTTCATAATTTCCGGAGTCGTGTGCTTAGAGATGAGCCCACATGTATTTCTTTTCATGGTACTAAAACACTTGGACCACCTCAGGCCCCAATTATATTACACACATCAATCAATCGACCCCAAAAAAATTGTACATGCCACAAACACACATGCTACCCTTGGAGCACTTTTCTCTCATTTCTTCGCTAACATTAATCTTGAGCTGATTGAGATGTGTCGTCGATTCCCATTCCCATTCCCTTTCCCTTTTAAAATGTCTCATCGTTGATGATCGATTGCGTGAAGCTTAGTGTTGAAAGCGAGGTTCCTATATAATCTATGTCTGCTGCTCCAACTTTAGGTTCGTCAAAGGCCCTCACAGCCACAAATTTTCTCAAGGAGATGATGGGATAGATAGCTATTGATTGTGTCATGTCTTTCCAGTTAATTTCATGTCTTGAAATGTATAGAAGATCTTTCCTACCCGTAATGTATAAACTGAGTGCTCCTGTTAGGGTTCCACTTTTAAGTCATCAACAACATACTATTAGGGTTTAGTATACGTATTTGGAATATTAATTATGTCATTGATTCATTGTACTTATCCAGTTTGGTTAGGGGGCGTGATTACATTGATGATATAATTAAGGAAGCAAATTTGATTAGGAACTACAAACTGTGTGACGTTTATTGTCCAGATTAATTTTAAGCTGATAAACTTCTTAATCCATTTTGTCCTTATCCTTTCAGTTTTGTAGCCTTGTAATTAAGATGAGCTTCAGTCCGGTGCAACTTTTTCAAAAACTAGACATTTATTGGTAAATTTTAGAAAGTTCACCCCATTTAGTAGAAATTATTATAGCCAACCCGCATGACAATTCTTGATTCTGCCTTTCCTTCTGATTGATTTCTTCTTCTTTTTTGGGGAAGTTTGAAACCGATAGGCAATCCAAATACAGTGAATGTGTTGAAATTATTATAACCATAGAAATGGAATTAGTGAATTCAAATTGGAAGCAAAGATATGACTGAAAGGTGTACTTAAACCTAAACGTAAACCATATTAGAATTAGATGCGTGACTAACACTGAGTGGCTAGCTTGTGATTAAGGTGGAGCTATAGCATGATCTATCTATATATATATTCTTCATCACCTGGCCTATAAATTTAGTACAAACTTTTGTTACGTCATGAACACCATTAATTAATCCCTGAACATGCTATGTATTTTTCTGAATTGGGTAAATGAATTAGAGCAAAAACTTTCCTAGCTACAAGCATTGGGTTGGGATCCTCAATATGGCATTTACTCAATTGATCTTAATTAACGTGCTATACATTTCAAGCATATATAAATTGATGATTCTGGTTACGTTAATTATTTCTTCACGGTCTCAAAGGGACAGAGTTGAATGAAAAGCATGGATATCAACAGCCACCCATACCCATATCCATGTATGGACATGCATATAAGAATGAGATAAAAAGTGTGAAAGTGAAACCATAAAACATAAGCTTTTGCAATACCAATCAACAGTTTACAATTGCACGTGAGCACTAAATGACAGATAATTCATTGATAGGGCACCTTACAACTTCATATACTTGCCGACAGCGGTGGAGCCACTCCTAGACCTGGAGTGGCCCTAGTCCCCTTATATTTTTATCTCCTTTATTATATAATATATTATATATAACATACGTAATTTGTAATAAACAACTTATAATTGAAGTTATAGTTCCCTCTAAAATAAATTAAACATGACTAAATTATAAATATTTAGCTTTAAATATGTAATTATTGAATACTTAAGTGTTTTATATACTTTGTATTTTCTTCCACCCTCCTAACTTTATAATTCTAGCTTCGCCCTTGCTTCCAAATGTGCCTTATTTGCCTTCTAATATCTCTCTTTTAGTTTTATTTTTTAATTTTAAGTATCCTTGTTTTGTGCCAATATAGTGCATTGACTGGTGAAAGCATAACATAAAAAATAAAATAAAAATAAAATGGAGGAGAAGAATTCGAGTTTGTGACTTCTTTCGATATGGAAAAGAGAGATACCAATACATTACATTATGAGCCAGTCGGTAGAAGCATGAGTACTCTTAATCTTAATTAAGATTGTATATGCATGACGTGAACCCTAATAAGGTTAGATTAAACTAAAAATATAAGGATGGGTCAAAACCCGCGGTACGCTGTGTGGACTAAAACCAGCAACAGATGGCGCCATATATTTTGCCTGTCAAGTGGATCGTTGAGGACATGAGAATACAATTTGATTTAAATTTAAAACAGCCTACCTTAGTGCCTTGACTGGAATTTCAAGTTCAAGAAAATAATTCTTATTAGCCATTCATTCATATATAATTTTAAACGTAAAACACGGGTCAAGCAGCTTGAGTTTGATTAATGATCATCCATCACCACCAATATATATAAATCATATATTTTATGTACGCAATTAGTGGAACCACTTCATATATACGCCATCAATGACGGTGTTCAACATCAAGAACATTCTTCTTTTACTTAAAAAAGTAATTAACAATTCTTCTACTTAGGGAGTGGATTTACTATTTAAATACAAGTTTTTCTTAATCACCAACTCCAAGTTTGCTTAGCTTAACCCTTACGAGGGTTAAAGTTATATATATATATATATATTCCCTCTCTCTCTCATATGTGCCTCTATAGTGGTAGCAAAGCAAAGCAAGCAGGCTCCATTCTTAAATTGGAGGATGCTCTATTCTTAAAATGGGCCCACAATTTGATCTTTCATATGCTTTGTAGGAGCCCAGGTCCACCAAGCAAAATTAAAATTATGCAATTACTGTAAGCCTTTCAGAGTCTTAATGTTAGCCAGAAACACTTTAAGAATCAAACAATAGAAGTTTGAGAAACTTATATGTGAAGAGCTGAATTAAGATTTCCAAGAAGAACAATAATTTTTTCAGTCCCATTCTAGCCATTGGAGGTTAGCCAACTAAAGAGTGAAGATATGATTAGGTTTTTTCAGGCAGGCCCAATTAGATCAGTTCAATGACAACCCAACCCACCTTCGAAGGCGTTAAGCAACATGCCTCTTTCATTCCCCTTTCCCCTTTGTTTGGATGAGGAAAAATTACTCCGAATTTAGCTAAAAGTCAGGAATTTAAGAGGAGAAATTGACAATTCCCTTGTTTGGCAACTTAAACGTGAAATTTATTAAATGACGGGTGAAAAAAAGCGTGGAAATGGGAAAAAATCTAAATTCCGTTATTATAGAATTCTATGTAATTTTCAATTCCGTCATTTTAGACTTTTAGATTTCTCATGTTTACTCTAAGAGGAGACTGTTGTGAAGGACAAGATCTGGTCTTTGATATCTCAAAATGAGCCTTCACTTGTACCAATATCCATGGTAGTATTATTCAAAGGCTTGCTGGTTTTTAGAAAATATATTTTCACGGAGTTTCTAAGTCTTTGGCTTCTGAGATAATCTGTATTAATCCAGGTTGCTGGGACTTGTGGAAAAGCTTCACTTGAGGGTGGCAGTGATCACTGCGTGAGGTTGTTCGGAAACTTGGTGAAAGAGTGCTTCCTTTGATCATCCCAATTTTATCCCAAGGGCTGGCCTTAACTCTCATCTTGGTACTGTTATTCCTGCTTTACTTTCTCCGGTTAATTAAGACACCCAAACGATTTCACAAATGACTTAATAAATAAAAATTAATTATTTTATGAACTTTTTTATAAAAAGAATTCAATTAAAATATAATTACTAATTAAAGTAATTCAAAAAGGTTAAGATATTACTTAATTACATATATTAAATTAAAGAAGTTGGCAAAAAACAAAAGTGAAGAAACTAATTTTATATTTTCTAAATTAAAACAAAAAACAAAAACAAAAACACATCTCCTGAAAAGTTCGTTGGTAGAGGTCTATGCCAGCGAAATTTGCATGATTTATTTTTTTTTTTAAAAAATAGTATAGCCGCGCGGCTATACTATTATATATTTTTAAAAAGAACCGCCAGCGCCTAGGCGCCACGTGTCAAACAGGTAAAGCCCAGCGGCTATACTATTTCTTGAATTTTTTTTTAAAAATAATTTATATAAAAACGAAAGAGCACACTTGTGAAAATAAGTATAGCGCGTGGCTATACTGCTATATATTTTAAAAAATAACCGCCAGCAACTCGGCGCTACGTGTCAAAAGGGTAAAGCCCGACAGCTATACTATTTATAATTTTTTTTTTAAAACCGAGTATAGCCGAGCGGCGATACTATTTCTTCAAAAATTTTAAAAAAAATCTAATTTATAAAAAAAATGAAAGAGTACACGTGTGAAAATAAGTCTAACCGCACGGCTATACTATTTTTAAAGAAACATTAATGAAATCGAGTACTGTCGCCCGACTATACTGTTTTTTTTAACCAAATTAAGGTAAACGGGTATAGCGCTCGGCTATTCAATTTAAAAAGAAGGCAAAACTGAGGTGGGTGGTGGGTGGTGGGTGGTGGGAGGAGATTGGGATATATTTGTTTTATTTTATATTAAATATAAATTGTTTATTTTTTAAAAAAGAATTAATGTTTTAATAGTTTGTGCATCGAATTGTCCCTCTACAAATAATATAAATTAAAAAAATTGCCAGAAATTAAGAATTGTCCTTGGATTGCTTCAAATTGAAACCAAGGAGGCACAAATGATAAAAATTGAAACCATAAGGATCTTAATGATAAAAATGACAAACCACAGGGACCAAATGTGACTTTTTGACAAAATAGAATTTTGAGGAACTCATATGTGAAGAACTCAATTAAGATTTCCAAGAAGAAAAAAGAAAAACTTTTAGCGCTAAGTGCATTCTAGCCATTGGGTGTTAACCAACTGATGAGTGAGAATAAGGTAACAGAACGAAGATGTCGATATGTCAAATGTTTGATTCCCTCCAATACAATGAACAACTAAAAAATCGTTATAGAGGTGAGAGGATCAATACAATGAGTCTCATTTTATTAAAGAGATACAAGGCAGGCCTAATTGGATTAATTCAATGACAACCCAGCCCATCTTCAATGTTAAGCCCAATTTCCTTGGCCCAAATGAAGTTAGACTCTAAACTCTAACGTGCGGGAGTTGTTGAGGAAGATATCTGGTCAATACCTCAAACCTCGCACGCGTTTCCGTATAGATTTTTCTCCGTCACTGTTGGAACATCGCCTTCCGGCCAATAGCAGATCCCCACGTCGTACAAAAAAAACAAAAACCCCCAAACGCGCGCTTTATTGATTTCCGCACATTTTTTTAAATTCTAAAGACCGAAACACTGTGGGTCCACAACCGACCCCTCTGATCCATTTCAGAAATGAACATCGGAAAGACACTTTTACCCTTGCTTATACATCCCCTTTGGGCTCTTTTTCGCAATACACCTATCACGTGCAGGGCTATTAATGTAGTTAACAGCGACACAACCTCCATTTTTATATTTCCAACTAAATTTACCTTTTCCGTGCTTATAAAACCCCCGCCTTCAACACGCTTTCCATCTGCAAATTGCTTTAGACGCTCTCTCTTTCTCTAACGCATTCATTCAAACTTTTGGCTCAGATCAACTGTAAGTAACGTTCTCTTTCGTTTCCCTTTACGTTCAAATTTGAAATCTCTATATAATTTTGTTCTAATAATTCTTCTGTATATATATATAAACTCAATCTTTACTCTGTTTTTCTAATTTTTCCGAGATTAACAGAGGCTGAATATTAGAACAAAGTGCAATTTATTTTTAAGAAAAAGGAAAAAAAAAAAAAGGTGATTAATTGATCAGTGTAATATACATAGAATGAGTAGTAGCAATTGTATTGGAATCTGTACCATGAGGCCATGCTGTAGAATTCTCATGGGCTATGGCTCCAGAAGTTCTTCAGTTTTCGGTTCAGCGCAGCCGAAATTGAACGATTTAATCACTCATAATTTGTCGAAATTACAATCGAGACGTAAAAAACTTAGCTGTAATTCTCAGATTGTAGGATACATACGTGTAATTGATCCGAATCGGAGGGTTTTTAGTGTTTCCGATTCGAATTGGGGTCAGACTAGGGTTTGCACGGCGACTAGTCGTGTTGGTAATAGTGGTAGTAGTAGAAGGGGTATTTTAGTCATCCCAAATGTAGCGTCGGATATTAGGAACCATTCGACCTCGGTGGAAACTCAGGCTAATGGGAAGACCTCCTTCGAAAGTATTTATATTCAAGGTGGGTTGAATGTGAAACCTTTGGTGATAGAGAGGATTGAGACAGATCATGGTGATGTAGTCAGAGAAGAAGAGTCTAGGGTAGAGGTTAATGGCTCAAATGTAAATGTAAATATAGGTCATTCCAAGGGTTTGAATGACACCAAGGATAAGAGAGAGCTGTCTGATATTGAAAAGGAGGCCTGGAGCTTGCTTCGGGATTCAGTTGTTAGTTATTGTGGGAATCCAGTGGGAACTCTTGCTGCTACTGATCCGGCTGACAAGACACCGCTCAATTACGATCAGGTCTTCATCCGAGACTTTGTCCCATCGGCACTCGCTTTCTTGCTCAATGGAGAAGCTGATATTGTCAAGAATTTTCTGCTTCACACTTTGCAGTTACAGGTAATGTCATGATTTTTAACAGTTTCACATAATGTTATGTTGTCATTAGCTTCACTAGTTTCTGAATGTAATTGGTGGAATTTACATTTCTCATGTGGATCATATGGTTTACAGTTTTAAAATTCTATTTCTAAGTAATATAATACTTTTTATACACAATTGGAGTGTTAAAAGAACTTAGTACTATTAACGCAGTTGATGATGTAGGATCTCTAATAAAACTACAAGAAATGGTGCTTTTTAAAATGTCTGAATTTAATGTTCAACAAAGCATTTAAAAGTACAAAGGTATTTTACAAATGTGATCACCAAATGATTCTGGAGTCATTGAAGCCACTTATCTGATTATATAGGTATTTCTGTTTTCCTTGAAAATTGCCGATAACAATACTAAGTTATTTGTTGTTGGTGAACTATACGTCCACACTAGGTCTTCTAAACAACTTTCTGTCATGTTAATATGATAATGCAATAAATTGTTCTTCTCCCAGAAAAAAATTCTTGAAACAATGTTAATTCAACTTTGTTGCTAGAGTTATTGATTCTGAGATTTTTTTCATTGCCCCTTGCTTTCCTTGTATAGGAAATTTTAGCAGTTTGTTAGTTTAATCGATACCCCTATGGTGATGTAAGAACTGAAATTGGCATGCTGTTGAAATATGTTTTGGTAAATTTGATTCCTCATTGAGCATTGGCACATTTTTTTGACATCTCATCTAATTAACTTTGTTTCGGTCTTTTGTTAGAGCTGGGAGAAGACGGTTGACTGCCACAGCCCTGGGAAAGGGTTGATGCCGGCAAGCTTTAAAGTTAAGACTGTACCTCTTGATGGGATGAATGGAGCATTTGAGGAAGTTTTAGATCCTGATTTTGGTGAATCAGCCATTGGCCGTGTTGCACCTGTTGATTCAGGTAATCTAATTGTATTTTGCTGGTGGCTGTGTCATATGTAAAGTACTAGTTCAGTTTTATTAGAGTTTCCCTATAGCTGCTCAACTGCTGCATATCTTTTTCTGTTTTCTTTTTTCTTTTTTCTTTTAATTTTTGGTTGGGCTAAGTGCTGCATACTTGATGTTCAATAAACAATCTTTCATGGTATAGTTTTAGGAGAGCATATGGACATTACAATCTTAGAATTGGCATAAATAGTCTCTGATTTTTGTTTTAACTACTTTGACAGGGTTGTGGTGGATCATCTTGTTGAGAGCTTATGGAAAGATCACTGGTGATTATGCATTACAAGAAAGGGTAGATTTCCAGACAGGCATAAGGCTGGTCCTTAATCTGTGTTTAAAAATTGGATTTGACATGTTTCCTACCCTGTTAGTCACTGATGGTTCCTGTATGATTGATAGACGGATGGGTATTCATGGACACCCTCTTGAAATCCAAGTAAGTTGGAAAATTTAAAAATGTGTAGTGCCTTTGTACATGTCATATCCTAGGCTCCTAGCTGGATGCTGCCCTGTGCTTGCCTCCTTATTTGCCCCATTATCTTGCTTGCTTCTTATTGCCTTTGGTTTTATTTACTTAACAAATCTGATTTTACAGGCATTGTTCTATTCAGCTCTAAGATCCTCCCGTGAAATGCTCATTGTCAATGATGGCACAAAAGATTTGGTGGCTGCAATCAATAACCGACTGAGTGCACTCTCATTTCATATGAGAGAATATTATTGGGTGGATATGAAGAAGATCAACGAGATTTATCGTTACAAGACAGAGGAATATTCTACAGATGCTGTCAACAAGTTCAATATCTATCCAGATCAAATTCCATCTTGGTTAGTTGATTGGATTCCTGAGGAAGGTGGTTACCTCATTGGCAATCTACAACCTGCTCATATGGATTTTAGGTTCTTCACTCTTGGAAATCTTTGGTCTATTGTATCATCTCTGGGTACCCACAAACAGAATGAGGGTATTTTAAATTTGATTGAAGCCAAATGGGATGATTTCGTGGCTCAAATGCCCCTTAAAATTTGTTACCCTGCTTTGGAGTATGAAGAATGGCGAATAATTACTGGTGGTGACCCAAAGAATACGTGAGGCTCTCTAAATTTTATTTTCTTTATTACTACCACATTGTTCTGCAAATTTCCTGACTGGACGCATAGCTTCTTCTCCCGGTTGAAATTTTTACTTATGCACTGATTGTCTTCACTTGTAGGCCATGGTCATATCATAATGGTGGGTCTTGGCCAACACTCCTATGGCAGGTATTGATTCATTCAATGAGTTTCTTTGGATTGTCCCCCTTTCTATTGGGTTCCTTTTGTGGAAGGGATCCAGACAATTGGGAGAGTTATTATTACCATATTCCGCAACCAGATTATCTGATTTCTGTAACTGTCCTCTGTTATTATTTCAGTTCACCTTGGCTTGCATCAAGATGGGGAGGACCGAGTTAGCACAAAAGGCAGTTGATTTGGCAGAGAAGAGGCTTTCTGCGGATCAGTGGCCTGAATATTACGACACTAAAAGTGGGAGATTTATAGGCAAGCAATCCAGGCTTTTCCAGACGTGGACGATTGCTGGTTACCTAACCTCAAAGATGCTGTTGGAGAACCCTGAGAAGGCATCATTGTTGTTGTGGGAGGAGGATTATGAACTTCTGGAGACTTGTGTTTGTGCGCTTACCAAAACCAGTCGAAAGAAGTGTTCGCGCTTAGCTGCAAAATCTCAGATTGCTGTTTAGCGGGAAGGATCTCTTTATGCTCATGGGGATTCTTGGCACAGTGGTGAGGGTAACTAATAAAACCATACCAGATGATTTGGTGGTGACTTGGTCTAAAAAACAAGAAAAGGCATTAGAATTTCTCTAACAGCCAGCTTGTGTAAAATACATACATATGTAGAACATTGATTGAAAGTAGAGACTGATTTATGGTTGAAAGGCTGAGTTTTAGGAGAGCCTTTTAGCCCATATAGCCTATCTTTTTATGGCTCAACAATTCCTTGTATCATGTACGCTGTTTGCACAATCTAACAAATTGCTTTTCTTATATCATTTTGTGGATCGTAATTAGGTTTGTCCGAGTGGATTATTTAATCATTCAGCTTCTCTGTCTGCAACTTAGTTCAAGATTATTCAACTTTAAAGTTGAATTTTGTCTTGAATCGTATGATCATCGTATCGAAGCAAAATACAGAAAAATAAAAATAAAAAAAGATTTCCGGAAAATGAGTCGTTTTGCAGGTTTCTGTGTTTTTCCTTCTTTTATTGTTAAAGATTGCTCAAGTCACATTAGAGCCCCTCCAGCCATGCACCAAAACCGGGCAAAAGGCCCCTCGGGCTAGCCCATTGCAGCTCCAGCGGAAGAAAAGAAGACTGGGCAAGTGGTGGGTCCTACGTACCTGGGCAAGCCCACAGGCAGATCTTGCCTGGGCTGAAGCCCGAAGGCGCTGACGTCATGCGTGACGTCACGCTGACGTCAGCCCTCTCCAATTCAAATTTTATTACCGTTGGAACAGTAAAAAATTTCAGCGCATGCAGTCCCAACGGGCAGAAGCCACGTGGCGATTCCCCAGCTCTCCGATCATTTTTTTTGCAGAAATCTGACGATCCTCATTTTTTCCGCCAAAAAATTGCAAAAAAAATCGAAAAAAAATTCAATTTTTTATAAAAAAAAATACCAAAAAATTATGTATTTTTTCCCTATAAATACCTATCAATTTAACTTACCTTCCACACCAAATCTTCAATTTAACTTATCTGACATGGACACGTGGCAACCAAATATATTATCCAAAAATTTTATCTGAAAATGTTATCTGAAATTTGAGGTGATAATTTTATAATAAATAGTGACACGTGGCAACCGAAAATATTATCTAACAAAATTAATTAATGGTTTAAAGTATTAAAAAATTGAAAATAAAGTACAATGAATAGTATTTGCCCTTGCCCTAGCCTTCAATGGGTGGAACCAACTAAGGCAAGGCTGACACTATTCACATGAATAGTGGCAGCCTTAGCCTTGCCTTTGCCTTCATGGGTGGACTTGCTCTTACACAAAGAGATAACCCACCCATCTTCTCGCTCCTTAGAGCATGTCCACCGCAGCCCATTTTGCTAGGGCAACAGGCCCCCGCCTTGAAATGGACCTCCAGCGCAGGAAAATCAGCCCGGGCAAGCTCGGGTCCCACCAGCCCTGGCAAGTCCAAGGGCGGATCTTGCCTGGGCTTCAGCCCGAAGGCGCTGACATCAGTGGTGACGTCACGCTGACGTCAGCGAGCAAAAAAAATTCAAAAAAATCAAAAAAAAAATTTATAACTAAAAAATTATGGATGTTTTCCCTATAAATACATAACAATTTTATTCACTTTCCACACCAAATCCTCATACAAACTCTTCTCCTTCCAATATTTGTAAATTGTAATCATTTTGTTTTCTTGCATTTGTAAGTTGTTTATATTTTCTTCCATATTTATTTTTTTCTTGCATAATCATTTTATTTAATGCATTTCTAAATTGTTTATATTTTGTTGCATATTCTTTTTTGTTTCTTGCCCTTGCCCTAGCCTTTTGGGGTGGAACCAAAAAAGGCAAGGTTGTCACTATTCATGTGAATAGTGGGGCCATTGCCTTGCCTTAGCCTTTGCCTTAGCCTTTTGGGGTGGACTTGCTCTTAGGCTAAGTTGCAGGACAGGGTTGGGGCCCACATTCTGTTCAATTCTTACCCCCTACATTATTGTACCTGTCATAAGCGAAAAAACTTACCTATCTCTTGGTCCATTCCGTACCCCATTTTCTTAGAACACACATCACATGACCACTTGTATGCACCCGAAATAGGTATGTCTTTCTCATTTAGCACACATCACGTGACCGCTCGTATAAATGTATGCACCCAGAATTAGTAAGGGAAGAGTGATGTTAATGGCTAAAAGGGGCACTCTCTCTCATCCAGTCACAGAAAAGCATGAACTATTTTTCAAAAACAAAGGGATGAATGAATGAATGAAGGTAGGAGGAGGAGGAACATGAGATGTGGTGTGGTGGTAGCTCACCTTATTCCTTAACCATGTGGTTGAGGGTTCGATTCCTGCCCATGAAAATGGAGCGCATTTCGTGGCCAGCCGTTTACCTCCATTGGGAGAGCTCCCGCGGTGAAAGGGATTAGTCACTACTTTCGGCGGTGAATACCCTTGAATCTCACGTAAAAAAAAAAAAAAAAAAGGTAAGAGGAGGAGGAAGAGCAAAAACAAAGGGTCCATAATGTCATAGTTGGTCACCTACCAAATATTATTCTATCTATGCCATGAGCCGGAGGGGGTCCATTGTATTGTACCCGTGCATACACCAAAATTTATTCCTCTTGAGAACTGCACCAAGAAAGATGCCTGGCTTTTTTAAAAACGCAACAAAAATTGAAATAAATAAATATATACACAACACACACAACTCAAAAACCTAAGTTGTCCACAAAATCATTGTTCTAGTGGAGTTCTAGGGCACTCTTCCTTTCTTCTAAATAACAATTATATATTTATAAAATGTTGTCATAGTGGAGTTCTAGGCACTCTTCCTTTCTTCTAAATAACAATTATATATTTATAAAATGTTTACTAATCTGTAATTGAATTAGGGAGAATTGAATTTAGTATGAATTGAATTGAGGAGAAACTGGATTGAGGAGAGTTAGATTCTGAATTTCTATTGAAGTTGCTTACTAAACCATATGGAATTGGAGTAGGAGTGGTACTAATTACTCAAATGTCCTCATTGTTGAGTTAAAATAGATGACAAATTTGAAATTTTGAATATTGTATGAGGATATAATGGGTAAAAAAGATGAATTCCTAATGGGTTCATTATTCATGAATTAGAAGACCACATCCTCCAAAATTAGGAATTCAATTCATAATCTTGTGTGAATCCCACTTGCTTTTCAATTCCTTAATGTGATGTAAATGCATGAATCCTCCATATACGGAATTCAATCCTAATTAGTAAACAAACCATTAGAGAAAAACTTTTCTTCTTTTCATTGATGATTTAAGTACGACAATTTCCCATTTCTAAGTACAAAGTCTATGACTTGAACTATTGAGTATGAAAGACTTTAGGAATAACTGCAACCCGAAAAACCTAAAAAAGAAGAAAGAAAAAACACCAACTTGACTAGATGATGCTTTCATATTTTTACTGCCTTTATTTTATTTTCTTTTACTTCCCATTGCTGCCCCCTTAATTTACGAAGCAAGTTCATTGTTTGTCGAAGCTTTGAAGAGGTTAAGCCGGGTGTCACCGAGGCGGAGAGAGTAAACAGTGTTCTTGTACTCACCCCAAGTGAAGGGTTTGTAGAGACGAGGCTTCTCTGGTGTGACCATTTCTGGAAGAGCATTGATGCATGCATTTAGGGGTGGAGTTGCAAAATATGCCATGGACATTCTTGACTTGGAGTTGGAGGAGTTGTTTAAAGCTCTGTGCCTCACGCTTACAAATCTTCCATTTGTCATGGCCTTCACATTAAGGGCATTAATTATTAGATAAAACACAGCTAATTAATCAAACTAGAAGCACATTGTAGATCATATACAATTTAGAAAAATAATAAAAAGTTCGAATTATGTATGAGTAGTTGTTTTCGTTTCTTTTTTCTCCGACCAAAAGGAAGTATCTTTTTATCCCAAGACATGACTACCTTAAATGAGCACCTTTCTTAGGTTGCATCTGGGTGTCCTTTGAAGAAGTTATGGCAACCACATCTTTTATGTTCTTTTAAAGTTCTTTTAGCTACTTTTGGAAGAAGTTATGACTACTTTTTTGTTCTTTCTATTTGTCTACTAGAGGAATGCCTATTCATCAATTTTACAATTCTTATTGTTACGAATAATCAAGGATTTTATGCTATTCTGTGTTGAGGGAAAAGTTTGCATCTTTCATCATATAATCACGTGACGAGAGATGTATGAAATCGAAATCACATGGACAAATTTCAAGCACATATATTCAAAGGGAGAAGTATCCTTAACAAGGACCCAACCAAAGGGAACATATCATAATAAATGGCACTTGCTGACTGACTTAATAGGTATAGGAGGTTATGATATTCCTCAGAGAAGTTTAGGAAGAAAGCTTTGGAGAGAGAGAGGAGAGAGAGAATCTAGGCTGCCCAACCCAACAGCCCATAAATGGCATATTGACCAACCAACAAAACTACTTTTCAGTTCCATCTGGCTGGCTAGTCATTCAATTAACCAATGTCTAGTCATCAATCCCCCCGTCCCCCACCACTAACTCTGATTGGTTATGGACTGATATGGTCGGCCCCCACTTCACCATCAACACAAAAGCTTACATGCAGTCAAAATGGCAGTGATTTACCCAAATCAATTCTCAGTCAGTTTTCAATCAATTCAATATTCAGTTTCCAGTCATACTTTTTAGGATTGTTATGATTACCGTCACATGAATAGATAGAGAGAGAGAGAGATAGAGAGAGAGAACCGACCTGCAACAGGTCACCCACATTAACCCAAAATGCAGTGGGGTCAGAAGGAACAGGGACCCACAGCCCATCTTGTGGAGAGATTTGGAGGCCACCCACGTCGTTGGATCTGAGGAGGGTCAAGATCTGAGGGTCATTATGCTCCCCAAACCCAACCTTGCCGCTGCAGCTACTGTTGATGTTGTTGGTGCAGTCCTTGTTCAGATGATGTGGGTAGTGATTGAGCCTGAAAAACGAGTCATTTTCAACGTCCCTGATCATCCTACTGAACACTGATGTGTCCTGGACCCACAATCCCTCACCGATCAAATCCAAAATCTCACATGCCAAATCCTTCATTGCTTCAATATACCCACTCACTGCAGAGCTGTAAAATGTACCACAAAAATACCCACTCAATTCATCAGCAGCAAGCAGACTTACAACTCTGACTCTGACCTTTTTCTTTTTTTTTCCTTTTTCTTTTTCCTCTGTCTAAAAATAATAATAATAATAATAATAAAGTCATTGCAACTGAGGCATCTTCCATCTAATTCTGGAAGCTGTTCCCTTTTTTGGCCCATTTAAAAATTCATACTTCTCTTTCAAAACCCAACAAAAATATTATAATAAAGATAATATTTTAGTTTTTTTTCTTCTTCTTATTTGATATGATTAGACGTTTCTTGATGTGCCACTGCCACTGCCACAGCCGCTGCCTCTGACTTGTCATTCTGATTTCCCAATTTTCAATATTGTAATAGTGCAACAGTATTGTACTGGATTTCACTCTCTCCTCAATTCCTAATTCAATAATGGAGAAACACATGCAGCTCTCCTCTCCCCCACTTGCCGTATTAAGATTGCGTGTGGAATATATGTGCTTGTGTTAAAAGATCCTAAATTTATTTGTTTTGTTCTTCAAATTCTACAATTTAATTGACAGCTTATCCCACCATCCGGGAGAGAATCATCTCCCTAAATTAGTTCCCATGTGATTTTTGAAAGTTGCTACGATTTTAAGAATTTGCGTGAAAAATAATTATTATATTTTTTTATGTTTATTTTTAGAGCCCACCAATACAATAGATCTCACTCTAGTACATAAGGTAGTATGACTAATATTTTTTTTATTTTTCATTTTAATTTCTACTAATATGCACTAGAAGAAGTCATTCAAAAATAAAAACAACCGAGAACAAGCAAAGAAATTGAAATGAATTCAAAAGAAGTATAAAAAAACCAAGATGGAAAAAAGAGTTAATGCCTAGTAAAGAATGAACAGTTTGTCCCTAGCCCTACACCAAAATTTGTTACCCCTTCCCCCGACCGTCTTTCCTTTAACATATTCTAGCTAAAAAGTACCTTCATCATAAAGAACGAAAAACCCAAGGAGGTAAAAAAGCATAAAACTAAAACATGCAAAAAGAAGAACAACAAAAAAATGTTAAGAAATAAATAATTGATGTACCTGAATTTGGTAGGCTCATTTGAGATTGTTTTGGATCTTTGAGCAATGGAGATTGGGTTTGTGTTGAACAAAAGGTATTCAACCTCTCCCATATCACCAGTGAAGCCTATGGTCTTGCAGCCATAACCCAAGGGAATGGCTGGCCCGGCTCTTTGCTTCTCGGCCATTGTTTTGGCAAAGAAGCTGAGGCTTTGCTCCTCCAGTTTGGCTACAATGTCCTGAGGGACGCCGTGGTTGATGACCTTGAAGAAACCGCAGTCCTCACAAGCTTTGACAATGAGATTCCTCACTTGGGACCTCTCGGCCGAAAGGTCGATGGTGGGGAGCTCAATGGCCTCGATCTTTTCATTGTGAATTGGGTTTGGAGAGGCTGCCACCATGGTTGTAAATTTGCTTAATTTGGAACTGCAAATATCTAATAATCTAAGAGATATGGGTTGTAAAGAGAAAGATGAGGCTTCTAATCTAGCATAGCTGTCTTACACTTTGTGTAGCGTTTGGTTTGTGTGTGCAAAAAGAGAGAGAAAAAAACTGAGAGGAGGGTTTTGTTGTAGGGGGAGAGTTTGGAGAGGCAGTGATATTTGATGGGGTATTTATGGGCAGAGAGAGAGAGAGAGAGAAAGAGAGAGAGAGAGAATCTATGTAAGCGGTTGGGATTAAAGAAAAGGGTTACTTGGGGATTCAGGAATCGTCGACTTGTTTTTGGGTGAAGTACAACTAGCAAATTTCTGTCACACGAGAAGGTTGACTTAATTGTGCACTCTTTGCTTGACTTGGTTTTCTGCTATTTTCCCACTGAATCATCTCACTAGCTTTATTGGGTGATGCTAGCATATGTTAGAAAGACGTGTGTATGAGTATTTGATCCCAAACGGAAACTACAAAGAAAAATCCCTACAAACTCCTCCCATCCATGTAATAAGCAACCCAAATTTGTTGTTGCTCAAATTCATGATGTATGAGTAGAATGTGATGAGATTGAAAGAAAGCGAAATTGGATTAGAAACTTTGGTATCTTGGAAATTCTAGAAACATTCCTCAATGTATATCCTTTATCTTTCATCCCTTTCGAACAAATCCAACTGTCATTGAAGTAAAGTAATTGGTGGTGGGTGGTTTCAGATTGCTTAGTCAAATCTCTTATTATTTTGACATATGGAGGATAAAAAACAAAGTTAAAAGATAAAAAGGAGAAGAAAAAAAAAATGATGAAATGTAAAGGCTGCTCTCTCTCTCTCTATCTCTCTCTCTCTCTAATGTCCCATGCTTCGTTTGAACACTTTTCATTTTGTTAAATTCCCTTTTTATGCTTCTTTTTTATTGTACTTTGTTGACAACATTTACCACACTTTGGCATGCCTTTAGAATTGCTGACCATTCGACATATTTCTAAGGAAACAAGCATGACACATTCCACGTATTGTGTGATCATCTAAACTTATAACCTTTTGTTTTGCTCAAAAAGTAAAAAGAAAAAAGAACAAAACTTGTAACCTTTTGTTGGGCAACAACTCTTATCCCAAGGAACCGACTTCAGCTCCCATATTTTTCCATCCATCCATCCATCCATCCATCCATCCTATGTCTAATCGTGACAAAGACAATACTAGACATTAGTGTTGGTCCATTTTGGTTTGTTGTTAACACCGTCTTTAATTGACCACGACATGTAATTCTTTCTGGCTTTTCGACCTAGGTTCAAAGCATCCTCATCATTCATCAAGTCTTGGACATGTCCAAATCGATGGAATATTAATGTTCATACTTAGAATTCAGGGGAAGTGAGGACGACCAATTACGTGGTCGATTAGGAATTTTAAACGGTTCAGAATTTGACATTTTTTTAATTATTATTTATATTTCAACTAATCGGATTATTTAATCGGTTTTACGTACTATTTTACATTTGAATCTAAATTAGAATGATGTTCTTTATCATTAGTTTCTGTAATAAGATTGCAACACTTGATAGTGCAAAACGCTCGGGTTAATTACAGTGGCTGCGTTCTTGCATACTCGATAGACAAGTTTTAATTTGATTAAGGGAATGAATCTTTTGATTTTGTTAAAAGTTGATTCTAGCTTTTCTAGGGTGAGTAAGATTAACATGATGGGAAGTCGTTTTCTCACCTGTAGCTAGACCTAGACAGGTTAATTAACATGAAGCATCACAAAATCTTTATATAACTCGATATGTGGCCACCACAATATGCACATTACAAGGTTAAAAGGTTTCTTACTTAGAAAAATAAAAATAAAATCACTATACACAATCAAAAAAGTATTCTACGTGCAAAATGTTTCTAATCACACTACATTAGAGCGTAATATATTTTTATTGTAATTGATTGACAAGTTGCATTATAAGATTTAGATTCGATCAATTGTTATAAGTGTGGTCATGATCAATCAACAGTTATCAGGTGGTCTATCAATAGTTAGATGATTCGACCGGAGCTTTAATTTCTTAACAAATATGGATATGCTTTTGAAATAACAATGGTAGTTGTTGTTGACCTCTATGCAATAGAAGCAGTGTTAATTTGCATTCCCATGCAATCCTCAGACCCACAACACATGCGCTTACTTCAATAGTCGGAAGGCAAAGACCAAGTTGATGTCTCAATCCGACTCTTCTTCAAGTTATTATTTCTTTTCGTGTTTGATAGAGACGGTAGTTGAATATGATATATGGATATTGTTGATTTCACGCCTTGTTATTATATTTATTTATTTTAAATGTTTTTTTTAAAATTAATATAAAATAATGTAATCTGTGTACGCATGAGTTGTGCCCCAAAAACCATCTTCATCTTTGATTTGCAGTCGTTCTCGACAAGATATTGATGTTTTGCAACTGGCAATTAATAAGACTTATCAGACAAAGATGCGACTATTTTCCTATTCGGTATGGAAGAGATACATATTAACTGAATCATACAAGCTATCATATTCATCATTATTGACTCTAATTGTAACATATAATTATTCCACAGAAGAAATTTTATGCACAAAATTCACAGTTTTATATGGTTCTTGGTTGAGCCAACGGTCATAATTTTTACATATACTATTATATTATTATTAAAAGAAGGAGAATCATCTTGGTAAGTGGATGTAAATGGAATATCTAATATACCTCATCATTTTAAGTCATGGTAATATATATGTATATTTATATAAATAAATAAAAACTAAGGTTGGAGTACTTTTACTGATGAGAATCATGCGTGTCAATCATAAATTAAGATGAATCAACTGGTATAGGTTAACGAATGAGTCAAATATGATACTGATTATGCGTATTGATGTGTGAACCCTAACTACTGCCTATTCATACACTGGTAGTTAACAATCATTTTCCACGGTCCAACAAGTGCTATAATGTCATGTCCATATCAAACCAACAGGCTTTATTTGCATACCATGTGTCTAAATAGTGCATTGATTTGCTTTCGAGTTGAAAATTAGCCAGAATGTGACCAGGTGATCGCAATGTGAGCATATTTTTGACATGAACAAAAGCATGCAGGAATGCTACTGGCTGCCCATTTGTGACCAAATCAAACTTGTGACATCACCCAATAAACAAAGATTCAATGTAGACAGCTAGTAAAAAAAATGCATAATTGTAGAAAAAAAAATGCAAAACAAGAAGGTTCCATATATGGGCAGTGAAGAGCCAATATGCTTTCCGTGACTGAGTTTCAGTTTTGACAGTGACGGAAAGGCGTGGCAGATTAGCCTTTTGCTTTTTTCTCCATCCATGGAGCTTAAAGAGGGACTTTTTTCCTGTACGGCAAGCAAGCAAAAGAAGGAAATATGTATATATATGTTTTCAGTCGAATATTATTATCATTATTTTGAGAAATTTATGAACTGGTCCTGCACACACATACACACACACCAGTGACCAGTCCCTTGTGCAATTTAATGAGATCAGCCTAGCTTGCTAGCTATTATGTAGATGGATAATGGAGGTTGTTGATTATAGCTAGCTAGCTAGGATGTGTATTAATTCAACTGAAATGAAATTCCTTGAAAAGGATAGAAACTGATTGAATATATCCATCTCTACATTATCAGCACATATAAGAAACTGACTTGCTACCTCCTCTTACTTGTTTTGGTAAATTTCTTAATTTTTAATCGGAGTTGTCTCTGTACAAGTTAAAGGATTTTCTAGTATCTTTGAGTTTGACTTGAGTTTAACCCTTAGGCCCCCGTTTGGTTTATGGAAAAGGAATCTTGGGAATGGGAAATCAATTGTTTTTCCATATTTGGTAAGTCAGACGTAGAAAATCGATGCCTGACACATGAGAAAGTAGAAGGGAAAGTGAAGCCTTCCTTCCTCCTTGGGTTTTACTTTCCGTTCCCATAGGAAAGTAAGGCTAGCATTAAATACACCTTTTCTCTACTAATGTGTCCTTACTAACAATTCATAATTACAATTTTTATCTTAACAACTGTTGGTATTCTTTTTTTTTATTATTTATTCATATTTCTTTAATAGGGGTACAATTGGGAAACTAAACAAAATTTGTTTTCCATTCCTACTCAAAACAAACATGGGAAAAGAAATAAAGTGATATTTCCGGGTTATTTTCCCGACATTACCAAACATGGGAAAACATTTCCCATCAAATCCGTTCGTGAACCAAACGGGGGATAAAAGAAGTAGAAAAACATGTTCACTTTTGGAGACAAAGTACGAGATGAAATTTTCTCGCATTTACTAATGCATAATGAATTTTAATATATATATATATATATATGTGTGTGTGGATTTCACCTTAAAATATATAATCAAATACCTTCAAAATCAAGAATTTAATCGACTAGGTGGAGTAGTTGATCCAATTTCAATTCCTTACTTGTCATTCTCAACTGAGTAAACATGCAAAAAAACAAGTAGATAATCCATTATCCTAGCTACTCTTGTGACCTTAAAACTAGTTGAAACTTGGGATGGTTTTCCCAATTTATCCCATCGTAATTAAACATTGGTAATTAACCCATTTGATGAACTGAATCGATGACCAGCCACTAATATTAAAAGCCATGAACTGAACAAAAATAACAAGTTCTTTGAGTTTGTCAAACGGCCACTCATGAATAGAAAAATACTGAGAAAATTATTCACACATGATTAATATGCATCGATCCATGTGGGTGTCTTTATCATATATATGGATTTTTATTTTATTTTTGGTAAATACCACGAGTTGTCCCCACACCCGAAAGGTGAGATTAATTTCTGCTCGGGGTTTGGCTTGCCTCGGCCACAAAGTATTTCCAACGGGTTTGAACCCCCACCATGAGGCACTAGGTAGCTCGCCAGACCTGGAGGTGAAAGTTTACCAATCGCATCACACCTTAGATATATTTTTTTTCAACTTCAAACACAAAGCTTAAGATAAACATGAATTTTACATACTACATCCAATTGATGATGATATATGCCAAATTTGTTGAAAACCATTTAGCTGGTCCTTTTCTGAAAGTAAATCACATCCCACAACAATCATCATCTATGACAAGTTAGGTTTTGAAATGTTTTTTTAATTTATTTTTTTCCTTTTCAAAGAAGATCCCTTTTCTATTAACTTTGCTTTATTAATAAGCTTAATATCACAAAATGTCCTTAAGGTTTACGAGACTATCATATTGCATTCTTAATGTTTTTTTGTGTCATTCGTGGTCTTCAAGGTTAGTATGTTTGATCACAAATTGTCCATACCATTAGGTTTCGTCAAAAACTCCGCTAGTTTGCTGATGTGGCATATATATATATCACAAAACATCCATGAGGTTCACACATCTATCACAAATGGTCCCTACAAATTTGTTTAATTTTTTTCATTTAAAATTCATAAAATTTTGGTTTTCTTTTTTAAATCTTATGAATTTTAAATTATTTAAAAATATATATTGTATTTTAAAAACACATGACACTAGGGGTGGGCACGGTGAGGATAACACGGGATGGAGGTCATCCCGTGTTAATCCCCAAATAGGAGAATCGGACGGTATGACACGGGATGAGGGATTTTCAAAACACGTTCAAACCATACCGGCCCCAAACCGGGACCGGTATGATTCGGTATCAAAACTCTAATCCGTTCACCTTAGGCTAAAATTTGAAAAAAAAATTCTTCAGTTTTTGCGGCCAAATAACTTCAGTTTTGCAATAGCTGCCAAATCAAGCAAATGGTGACTCCTGTGAACCCAGTGGAAAAAGAAAAAGAAGTCAAAAGCGGTACCAGTGTCTTCCAGTGTGCATCATAAAGGGCTAATCACTTGAATTTTCAAGTGTGCATCATAATGGGCTTATCACTTGATGTAATTCGCAAGACAGCATACATAGAAATATCTAAATTAAAAAGAGACCATCAGCAAATGGGGAAAAATAATTTCATACCCAGGGTTTCCTGGAGCCCACAAACCATTGGAATGTATCTAGCAGATAAAGATGGGGTGCTATGCTGGAAGACACTAGGAATTTCCAGCAAACTTGTGTAAACATGAGCATGATCAGAGCCTTCAAGTTTAATACTCTGCCCTCCCTTCCACCTGTGGGTAGGGAAAGAGGTCAAAGAATAGAGAGATGGAGCCGACGGAGAGAGAGAAAGAAAGAAAAGAAGAAGAGAGGAAGAAGGAAAAAGAATAGAGAGAGAGAGAGAGAGAGAGAGAGAGAGAGAGGAAAAAAGAAATAAAAAAGAGAGGGAGGATAATAAAAAGGAGAAAGACAAGAAAAAAGAGAGGCTGACTAAATCTGAAATGTTGGAAATAATATTTTAATATTTAATATTAATTAGTTACTGTACGGTACGGTATGGCACCAAGCGGGATCACAAATCTGATACCGGTGTTGTGCCAAACAGGAACGGGATGACACAGTTTCATCTCGTTTAAGCATCAACACCAAACGGTTTGGCACGAGTTTGACACGGAATGACATGGTTTCTGGGACGGACTCTAATTTTCGCTTTGATGCCCACCCCTACATGACACTATATTATTGCAGATGTGGGCTCCACATATATGTCATATCAACAAATTAATGGAGTTTTTAAAAAATAATTTAAAATTCATAAAATTTAAAAATGAAAAAATCAAGGATTTAGGGTTCATACATGGTCATCAAGGTTAAAATCCTTCTATAAATGAGTTTTTCAATTTTAAATTATTTTTAAAAAGTTCATTAGTTTGTTGATGTGGCATGTATATGTAGCCCACATCTTTAAAAATATAGTGTCATATGTATTTAAAATACAATATATATTTTTAAATAATAAAAAAATAAAACCAAAATTTTATGAATTTTTAATTAAATTTTTTAAAAAAAATTGCAGAGACCATTTGTGATAGATGTGTGAACCTCAGGGATGTTTTGTGATATATATATATATATATGTCACATTAGCAAACTAAGAGAGTTTTTGACGGAACCTAACGACATGAACCATTTGGGATCACACATACTAATTTTGAGGACCATGAATGACACAAAAAAACATTAAAGATGCAATATGATAGTTTCATAAACCTTAGGAACATTTTGTGATAGTAAGTCTTATTAATAAGCACAACATAAACAAAAACAAAAGAGAGAGCCTATATAATCATAATCAAAATCACAAATTAAATCAAGATGGTCAAGACATATGATGATTTATTTTGCCGCCTATAATGCCCTGAGAATTAGTTATTGATAAAGTAATTGACATCAAAAGTAAAAAATACCGTGCTTGATTGAAGCCATTAGATGGAGACCAGGGGGCGGAGCCACTAAGGGACCAGTGTGGTCTCCGGGCCCCTATCATATTTATATTTAAAAAATTATTTTATATTAATATCTTTTATGATACTTCTAATATTTCTAGGGTTTTCTCTTTAAGTTTACATATTTTTTCATGTTTTAGATCAATTTTCTAAAAATTTAGTATACATATTATTATTTTTTACACAAGTCCTTTAAATCTAAGAGTCATTTTCACCCATTTCTTTAGATATGTGGCGATTTATTCTATTTTTCTCCATTTAATATATTATCAAGTTTCAATTTTTTTTTTTTTTGGCAAATGATCAAGTTTCAATTGGGTTGACTTACTTAATTAAGATTGTTAATCTTTCTCTTATTTTTTATTGTTTTCTCTTTGCCTATGGTTTGTTAGGGTTTGTAAAAGTTTGAATTATTCTCTATTGAGTTCAATCAATCTTTCAATTAATTTGCAGATTACCAAAAGAAAAAATAAAGTGTAAAGATGTCATTATATATGTATTGTGAGTTGGAATTATTTTTATAAATATTTAGTTTTGTAATTACATCTATGTCAATCGGTACCACTCCACATCAAGGAAGTTTAACGCTTCGCAGGTCAGGAGCAGAGCTTGTAGCATAGTAGTTCCAAATCCAACTTCTAGGGCATGGGTTTTCCTAACCAAACTAACAACTCTAGTTATCTAGTCCACATTAGCATTAAAGACTTGTGTTACAATATAGTGTTTTGTGTCTCTTCATTTATTATTAATTGATTTTAAATTAAATAATCGATGTCTGTTGAGTTTTGATAATGACGGGAAACCAAATACCGAGCCACACGTGCTCTGCATTATCTAATATAAAATTGTCCAAGTATTTTTCTTAAGTGAATTGAATTTGCATGATATGCGACATTGCTCCATCAATTTCTTTCTAGAAAACACACATTTAAAACTAAAACGAAATGTGTGGGGTATGAACGTCATCATATATGTAAAATAAATTCATTTTTATTCCAAACGTTCCACCAATTCATTGGTATATATTTGTTTGACCAAGATTTCGCCCTTTCATTTTCCCTAATTATTATTATTATTCTTCAAACGCGTGAAAACGATTTGTTGGGTCCCTTGTACGCCCTATTCCTTGACGTTGTGGCCTTCAATTCATAATCAATGGCGTCATTTAGAAAAGGTCCCCCCAACACAATTGACATGGGGTGTCACTGTCAACTGCAAATTGGATCCAATCTAGATTGATAAGAATGAGTCATGAATATTAAATAAATGAGGATACCCCTCCAAGTTAGGAGTATCGGTGCAACATAGCCAAATTCTTTACACATACGTTATTAATTTCCCTAGTTGGGTCACTCCAGAAATCTATAGTTCTTATCTACAACTAATGTCTAATGAAATTTATGTCCATTACAGGAACCAATACATGAAAAGTTGATGAGATAAACAGTGTTGGCCCAAAATTAAGGGAGAATCACAGAAGATACTCCTCCATTGCAGCAGGGTTCTTAGTTTTCGACTTACTGGAAAACGAGTTGTGTTTTTTAGGTTTCCTTATGAGGGAGAAAGGCCGGAGAATGAATCTTGTGAAGCGACTTAAGGGGTCCTGAAGACCTTCCATCTCATAGTGACCAAATCGCCAATCTCTTTCAACAAAGGGTCGCTGTATCGGTTCTTCGAGGCCTCCTGTTATAATAATATGAAAAGTAAAACATATCCATTAATCAATAGAATATCAGAAAACAAAAAATAAAAAAATAAAAGATGAGCACCATCACAAATGGAGAATAAGTGAACTTCTTCATGCACAAGACAAGTTTCAAGGTTCTTGATAGTTGCAGTATCATATGGTGCGGAAGGAGGGTCCATATCCAAGTGGCCCTCTCCTTTCTTGGGTAGCTTCATTCACCTACCAATCTGAGGACTGATGTAATTGCACGGTGAACTTGCCCCCAGATGTTCTTTTCAGTGTGGATATTTGGATAGAAATAAGTTTATTAATGGATTACTTGTGCAAATTCATCCATCGTCTCGATTGAAGACACAAAGAAAAGGAAAATAGCGGACAACAAAATATGAAATTGAGGAAAGAGATAGTAACTTGAAACTAAAACAATATTAAGCTTCACGGTTTACCTGCGTACATCAGACCCTTTTTATTAACTTGCCGATAAAATGGTCGTGTTTTTTGTGCTCTAGCAGCTTTATGGAGTTCATTCCATGCACCTTCCCGGTCGTCCTGTGTAATTTTACCCGTTGTCGCCACCTGAAATGAAAACATACGCTCAAACTTTTAACCAAGAGCACAATCAGGGCTGTGTTTCGGGGGAACAAGCAGAATAGGGAAAGAAACTTGAGCAAGAAAGGAGAAAACGTTAACCTTAGTAAATAGATGGTATGAAGGACGTGAATCCGGGCAAGATTATTGGCACGATCAACTGCTACAAGCCCAAACTTGGGACCATACCCATCTGCCCACTCCCAGTTATCAGAAATAGTCCAAAACAGGTACCCAAGCACAGGTACACCCTATAAGTCAAACGTAGGAACTTATAACACCCATCATCGCCAAATAAAGGTATATTTAATTCAAAAACAACTGGGAAGTGCAATGGAGAATCAAACCATGATCTTGGCTGCATAAATAGCGAGCAAATGCTCTAGCAGATATGGCCGACGGATCAAATCAGTCTCATCAGATACCCCATTTTCAGTAATCATGAAGGGTACATTTAGATGTTTATATCTTTCATGGAACTGAAGTAGCACGCGTACAAGCCATCTGGATATACCCCACGTCCAGATTCACTATACTCATCAGTCTCTACTTGCTTCAGTCCAGCACCACACACCACTTCCTGAAGGGCAGAAGATTAATGTTACAGTTGACTCGTCTTGCTCTATATATAGGAGATAGCATCAAAAGACTGTCAGTTTACTTGCTAAGAGAGGTGAGGAAACCTGTCCGTAGTAGTTTATGCCTATAAAATCCAGCTTGTCAGAAATACTATCCACATATGAGAACAGAGTCAAGGAGTTAGCCAGTGAAACAGCAGCAACATCAAAGAGACCATACGGTCGCATAAATGAGACATGGTGTGCCACTCCAACTACTGGTTTTGATGAGGAACTGAAGAAGATAAAACAAAAAGACTAAGGCATTATAAAGTAGTCAATTAATTAGGCAATCAGAACACACGATCATGCTTGTTATATTCTTTAAACAATTGTTCTTTCCCAGAGCTTATATTAGGCAGAGAAACCTTTGTTCATGGATATATTCATAGGCCTTTGTGTGTGCAATGGCCATCCAATGCATGGCCTGTTGGAAAACACCAGTTGGTAGAGCAGAAGTGGCAACCTCCAGCATGTCAGGATGACCACCAGGCCAAGCACCCGCACAATAAGTAAGCATGCAGAAGACATGAGGCTCATTAAATGTTACCCAATAGTCTATCATATCTGATACACTGTCAGCAACAAGCCTGAAAAAAGAATGAATCAAAGAATCAAAGAATCAAAATTTAAGGAAGAAAAAATAAAAGGAAAGAAAGAAGAAATGCTACATGATAAGAAAACAGGATAAGCACTAGCATAATCTAGACAGCCTAGCAAGCAGTAAAAGATATCAGAACCCCAGAAGATAACTGGCAACTCTACCACTGAAAGGAAGACTCACTTTGTAAAATCCATGAAATAATCAACCGTTTTTTCCATTTTCCACCCTCCATACTCGCCAGCCCATGGTGGCAATGAGTGATGGAACAGAGTCAACATCACCTTCATTCCATATGAATGAACCCTGTTGATGATCCACTTATATCGCTCCAATGCTGCATAATTAACCTAAAGAAAGGAGATACATCTGAATTCAGTCAAACTTATAATGATAATCCATTTAAAATGAACCAACACAGCGTATTAACCTGAAAAGATCATCAATGCAAATATTCATTAACTTGTCAACATTATATCTTTATGAAAAGGTTAGGCAAGGATGAACCCTATATGGTAAGAAAATCCTGCATCATTCCTGATTTCTTTGCCTATCTAAATTTCCCCAAAAAGCATGATCTTGTACCAAATGCTTAGAAAGTGCATAAACAGTAAGTATCAGACTTACACTTTCCTTTAGCCCATTGAGCGGCTCTTCTGCAGCATAATTCGCGACCAATCTATTCCCATTCGAAGACACTGATGCCAGTATCTTTAGCCAGTTTTAGTTCTGTATCAGGATCAGACCAAAACCTTAGCCTCTCTTCTCTGAGATCAATTCAAGAATGCATTACCCACAAGACAACATCAGTAATGTGAAATCGATAAATTTCAGAGCAGAATGAGAGCTAGAAATAAGCATGACTTGTTTTGAAATATAATTAAATTTCAAGTCATCAAGTTTGAAAAGTGAGGCTTACAGGTGCGGAGCATTGTGCCATGCAGCTACATTATGATGGCAATCTTCATCTGGGACAGGTTTTTCTACTTCTTCTTCTCCTCCTGTCTCCTTCAATATACTTTTCATACCCTCTAATCATGGCTTCCATAGCTATCTTAAGAGGCTTCCTTTTTGTATCTGTTTTTGTAGCTTTTCCTGATAAGGAAACAGGCTGAGATCCACCATCACCAGTAGCAGAACCCATTATAGCATCTGTGGTTTGCAGTTCCCCCTGTGACTCTGATTTGTCATCAGGATCTTCTTCTGCAAACTGGAGCCAAGCATCATTTAGCCTGTCTTCAACGTGTGCTGGAGCTGTTGCCAACCCGAAGAAAAACTCATCTTCCCCTTCTGCACATAATCACATAACGGAATACTTTTATGATAAACAAATCCGAAAAAAAAAAAGTGCTTCTGAGTTCTGAAAATCTGATCAACCAAGTCTCACTCTATTTGAACCCCACTCAAGCAGAATAGTTAAGTACAATTGGCATGACAGCATATTATATATAGAAAGATTTTATATAGAATGGTTCCCTCAACTTCGGGATATATTTCAAATTTCGATTTGTTTTTTTAGTGACCAAACTCAGAGCCTCAACCTCCATTTCACCCAAAAAAAATGAGCAGAGTCATAATTAGTGAATGTTTGGGTGGTTAAGTTCCACAAATATGGATGAACATAAGCACAGCACCAACTGTCTTTAATTCTAATGACAAAGAAATTACAAAATAAAAAAGGAAAGTGATAAGATAAGATAAGATAAGATAAGATAAGATGTCATTAGTGAGGAGCATATTAACCATTCATTATGGCTGTCATTAACTATGAGTTACCACAACCTCATTGAACACGAAGCATAATAGCATCATTAACATATATAATGCAAAGCAATGACAGTATTAGCTAGCTCGCCAAAAATTAGAAGGAGAAAATTTCTGTTCGTAACTTAACCCACAAAATTTAAGCTTCTTCACCTAACTTAATCCACAAATAAACAAGCAAAACTTCAAGTTTGTGCATATTATAAAGCAAAATGATTAGAACTAGGGTTACGGTGTGAGCAGGTAGGGAAAATTACAGTACCGCCGATATTGAAGTCGGCGAGAGTCTCGTCGGACTCATCGATCGGCGATTGGAACGGCCGCAGATTCCTCTTCCAGAAACGTGAGAAGAGAAAGCATTGGCGGCAACTGTGACAGTAACCAGCAGTCCGGCGAGCTTCGTCGCCGAGACGAACAGAGCTACTACCGTCATTTCTACTTGAAATCAGTGCCTAAACACTCGGGACTGAGCATATATTATTAATTTATTTCGTTTGAAATGATATAAAAAGCCAATCGGGTAATCGTATGGACCCGTATAGTCGTCCACGTGGCAGACACAGTTAACTACGTCGTAACGGAATTTCAATGGCGGGTGGCAGCTCGTGAGTCGTGTATAACTTGAGTGCAAGCCAGTAGGCGATTGCGACAACCAGTCGCTTGAAATGACGGATGGAGCGTGAAGATGTTTTGATTGTTTTCATTGGGCCTTGAGGCCTTAAAATGAAGCTAATGGGCCAGTACAACCCAATTAAACTCTGAGGCAAAAGCCCAAATAGGCCCAACCAGTGTAAGCATGCTTAACCACCAAAAAGAGGAAAAAGCCGAATGCATCATATCACTTTAAAATAAAAATAAAAATACAAAGGACGGGGGAGGGGAATTATCGAATTAGATCTTTAGAAATGTATGGATAAATACTCTTAATTAGTTTAATTACAAACCCATTGCCTTATAACACTAGTTATTCATTATTCAAGTCATGATTTTTAGGTCTATATGTGTGACTGAATTACTGCCTTTGTCGGCAAATTGCCACTTAATGTGGTGAAATTCAGAAAAAAAAATAGCACCGAGTTTCTAATTGTCAATGAACTTGCATTAGGTTAGAGCCCACACCCTACTCTAAGGATGATTTTGACGTTGGATGGTTTAATTAGTATTGGTCTTTTCACTAATGATGTTGTTATGCTTTATATTACAAGAAACGTGTGTATTTAGTTTGATGAACCTCCTAATTTTATTTTGAGTGCTTTTTTAAATATTGTAACCTATACGATGCTTAACATATTGCACTCTCTTTTTTTTTTTTTAAGGATCTAAATTGTTTATTTATATTTATTATTAACGGGGCAAGAGGGATTCGAACTTGAAAATGTTGATATTTGTCGATGTAGAGCGTTTGGTTTGTACGTGTCTACAAAATTTGGAAAAGCATAAAACAGTAGAAGGGTCCACGTACGAATGGAGCCATCCACCCAAAGAGTTGTTTAGAAATGGAGGGGAGTGAGTGACTATGATGTATGAGTGGCCATGACTTGAACGTATGATCCAAGACTCTGAAAAAGAGCATGTTCTTTTATTTTTACCACACTTGTTTCTCTTGAAGTGATTAAATAAGTCTTAAAAAGTCGGATAAAAGTTGTGTCAAATCAGGTAATAAAAACTTATCGACAACATGTTTTGTGATAAATATGCAACTATTAGAGTTCCTCTTCCAATTTTCTTTCTGGATCAATACTTTATGAGGAATCTGCACAAGCAAACACTGTAAAAATGAAAACGAAATGGATGTCACTATTTTGCCTGCAAATTCTAAGTGGGGAGAACTCAAATAATTCACGCATGTACACTCTGTGTGTGCCTCTGCAGAATCTTTGCAGGGCTGGTTCTGCTTTGTCCCTTTCTATCTTCTCCTTCTACAAAGGACCAAAACCCATGCAAACGCCTCTCTCTCTCTCTCTCTCTCTCTCTCTTTTTTTTTTTTTTTTTTTCCCCCAAAGAAACAAAGAAGGAAAAAAAAAAAAACCCAAATAGTTTCCCCAAGGACATGTCTCCCAGGGCTCTGCTTTATCCCCAAATCGAACATGATTGGATTCCTCATTGGTAATGAATAACTATAGACAAAAAAGCCTATCTGCCTTTCACCTATATAGCTATATAGCGTTCAGTGTTGTTGCGCATCTAGGTACTTGGTTCTTCATCCAACTTGTGTCCTCGTATACCTGTGATTGTCTACATGGTACTTTTATCAGTACTGATCTCCATAATTTATAGATCAATATATACAAAAGGAAGCTTGAATTGGGATTCCTTTAATATAACCACTTATGTTGCATTTCAATAATTCCATCATCTAATTTCAAGTTTTAATGGAATCATAGATCGTTCTAACAAAAATAAAGAAAATCGTAAGTTCCTAAATCATTTGATTGCTTTGAGCATAAACACACGCGGTTTTTTCAAAAATTCCTACATATATATAAAACAAAGAAAGCTTCAATGAGAGATTTCTAAAATATAGCTCACTTCACATAAGTTTTGATAATAACCTACAAATCTAATTTTTCAAGCTTTAATTTTGTGAGGAACTAGATAGTTCTACTCCATAAAGAAAGCGATTAAATCATTTTCGTGTAAATAGACATAAACACACGGTTTTCTCGAGCAACATCAAAAGATCTACAGTGTAATATATAGCTTCAACCTACTCATGCATAGGTCACATCACCTTCCCCCATACTGCGCAGACAAACTGAGCTGTTAGTGAAATACCTTGAAGTTCTATTGCATATAGCATCCGCTAATTCATTTTTATATCAGTACACATTAACCTGCTATGTGCTACAACAATGTCTATTTCTTGTACAGATTAATGTGCCTAATTTTAGTACCCCTAATCATAAAATATTCAGACTCAGGATATTGGCAATGGCATCATTAGGTGGGGCAAAAGCCAAGACAGAAAATCTGTGGATATATGTTAACAAGAATTGAAGCAACGGTGGTGGAAGAGGTCAACCATATCCTGCAGCTGCCGCCCTTAAGACCAGTTTCGAGGCAGAAGTTGGCTCAAATTTCGGGCATATGCACTCAACTTCTGATCTCAAAATTAGATACGTGGGACTTGTGAGCAAATCAAATACATAGACTCATAGTTGCCGCCAGCTTTACAAAGGAACAAGCCAGTAAGGATCTCCCAAAGCTGAGAGGAGCCAAACCTCCTTGTGATTAATAACGAAATTTAAATGAATTAATTAATAATTCAATATTAACAAAATATTGAGAAGCAGCAGGGCCAAGGAATACTGGGGAAGGTGATCTCTTCCCTTTCTTTGACCATGTATATCTTGGGAGACTGTGGTTCTAATGCTACCCCTTTCCCCGCACGCCCTCGAGGCTCCATTTCCAACAACCCTCAATAATTTTTTGGAGAAAAAAATAGCATTTAGTTCATAAATATGAATTAGAGCAACATATTTTTGAAGTCGGATAATAAATATAGTGAATTTTAAGGTTTCTTGCAGTTAACGAGTTCCCTGTTCCCCGTCTTTGTACTTGCTTTTACGCTTCGATCTCAGAGATGGCACTTGCCTGGCCTCCAATATATTTTTGTGTCTATAGAGAGTCAGTCAATAAAATATATTTTGTGCCAATATATTTTTGTGTCTATAGAAAAAATCTCTTTGTACTTGCTTTTACGCTTCAATCTCTCTGTTTGCGGTTAAAGATATAAATGCGTTGGCAAATAAATGTAACTATAATATATACATGCAATACTAACTCTCTATGCATAGTTTTTACATTGTAGACAAGGATCATTGTCCTTGGTAAAATAACATTAATGTTTCATGATTTCATAGCTAAGCTAGCTGGCTTTCGTTAATAATACGTCAATGTTCACGGCCTTTAAGCAGGCTGTTTTTTATTCTTTAAAAATTATTAAACAAATTATTAATTTTGAGTCTGCCGTACTTAGTAGTTAAAAAAAAACAAAAAGAAGTTTATTAATTTGTCGCCACAGAAATCAAAATTTGAGAACCACACAAGCACTCGACCCCCATGGCCCAACGGTCCATAACCTGCCACGTGGACCACGAAGAGCTCAGAATGGTCCCTGTTTGATGGTACGGACACGACT